>JAIFZK010000039.1:670000-797500 GCA_027481765.1 Tenualosa thibaudeaui | reverse complement strand
GAGCAGGTAGGCTCCATGAATAGCAGGCACAGGAACAGGCACTCCAACATACACACACACACATACATACATACATGCCTACATACATACATATATACTTACATACATACTTACACACACATACATACATACATGCATACATACATACATACATACATACATGCACACTTGTGTGATATTTCAGACCTCACCAATTTAGGGCTTGATCTGGTGTGTGTATCATTTGGTCCCCACATAACCTTATACACATATGAAACACACACACACCATACATACATACACACATACATATGTACATACAAGCTTTATCATGTACAAAGTGAGGACTGACAATTTGGACCTCACATATTTAGAGCCTAACAGGTGTCTGTATATTTTGTGGTCCACACATAACACCATACACACACACACACACACACACCACACACATACATACAGTACATACATACATACACACAAAGATTTTAATAATAACTTCAGAGGTGAAGAAGATTATCATATGGTTCTCAGCATCATACAAACTACACACCAACTGACAAACGACACACCAACTGTGTGATCACTGATAGTCTGTAGACTGGGGATGCTAGACTAATCACTATGGAGAGTGTGTGGGTTGAGGAGATATATGAGCCATCAGTGGCATGACGCCTTTAGCAAGACCACATTCGTTTACAGTGAGAGTGCCATTTCGCACTAAGGCATTGGCAGTTTAGCGTTGACATCTACCACATGTTGCCTTGCACCATTGTGAGTGTGTGTTTGACTATGTGTGTGTGTGTGTGTGTATTCACTACAGCCAGGGCCTGTGGCCAATTTGTATTGTCTTATCTGTATTTACTTTTGCTTGTAATCTTACCTTGGCATACCACCAGTTACATATAAATCTTTTCAAAATCAAACAGTCAGGCAAGCAAAGCGTAGGTAGGTAAATATGAAGGCACTCATGCCTGCCTTGCCTATGTGTAAACTCATTCTATGATACTTCAGCATATTTGACTAATAAAATCATACAATGCCTTAAATGGTTGCATGTTCTGCCAGTTCCCCATACTCCCGTAGTGTAAGATGGCTGACAGGAACAAGCCTGTTTTCACACTGTCCCTTTTTCAACACACATTGTGTGTGTGTGTTTGAGTGTGTGTGAGTGTAGTCACTACAGCCAGGGACTGTGGCCGATTTTTATTGTAAGTGTAGCTTTTCAACCAAGAGCCTGATGATACAATGGCTGTATTCGTCTCAACAGTATTGAATTTCTCACCCAAGGCCATACCCAATGCCAGCCCCCCGAGTCCGACCATTACCCAACAGTGTGACAGACAGTTTCTTCACACAAACACACCCTCCTCACTCACTCACACACACACATACACACTCATACACGCTCACACCACCATGTGACATCCATCTGACTCCTTCCTGCATCCCAGGAATCCATTTCTTCTCCCGCCATCCCTTCTGAGCTGAGACGCCAGCAGAATTTATCTGTGTTCATCTGTGTGGCAGTTATGGATGAGTTTGGCCAGGACAGTGCAGTCTCCCAGCCCCACAGTGCTGTGAAGCTGTCTAGGCTACTTGAGGCCTCGTGGGACTGCTGTTTAGCACTCGGCTGCTTTCTGGAAACGAGGGACAGACAGAGCAGAGAGACTCTATGGGCAGTGGTCGGTGCTGGAAGCAAATTGAGCTAAAAGTTTCCAAAAAATCGTTGCCAGAGGCCTGTTGCAAGGGTAGACACAAGGACAGTGCCGGTGACGTCATGGGTTCTTGTGGCACTGTAATAAAATTTGACCCTGATAAATTTCTAAGTTGTGCCTGCTGATATGGAAAGTACTAAGGCACCCGAGTGACAGTGTTACACCATAGTTCTAAATCAGACTGTCATAAAATTCTAAGCACATCAGAATATAAGGCATCTATTTGAGAGACACAATGTCAAAGTGGAGTTTGGTTTTTCTTGAGGCTCTCCAGCTATTTTTGAGTTTCATCAGGGCTCTTTTACAAATGCAAATTTTCCAATATGGCTGAGTCGTAATGATTTATAAAGAACACATCATGTTTTTTGTTTATTATTCTGTACCCAGGGTATCTGAGTGAGAGATGCCTGAATTGCAATTTGTTTTGTACCTAAAGATAGCTTGTTGCATTGTATGTAATTTACATAGATCCCGCAAGCATGAATCGATTGAATGGAAGTTGACATTAAACAATGAACATTGCTCTGGCAAGTTTGCAATTTTTGTTGACAGCTTATCTTTCAATGCAACTTAATGAGTGATGGCTGTCATATGCAATTTGTCGCTGAATTCAATGACCATGTTAGACTTCATCCACATCTCTTTGACATTGAATCCCAGCAGCTTAGGGGTGGCTTGGGGAAGAACAAGAAGGGAAGGACACCTTAAATATCATCCAGACCTTATTAACCAAAACCCGAACAATGCAATTACGAGGGAAAATGTCCTTCTATTGACATGTGGCGTATTGTATTATTTCACATTATTTGGAAAAAACTATCTTGCTATTTGTAAACAGGCATTGCCTAAGAGAGCTGTAGCGGATGGCTAGCATGTCTAGTAATATTCCTAGAAAGCAAAGGAAAGGCTCATTAAGCAGGTGCTGCCGCAGAGATAATAATCAGAGCCGTGCTTCCTGGCTGCGACAGAGGATGCTTGATGACCTTCGGGTGACCTCTGCTATTGATCAGGCGCAGACTGTATGGTGCAGTGTGTCATTCTGGTGAACAGACGAGGCTGTTTACTACCCCCAGAAAAAGCATACAGCCGACCTCCATTAAAGCAGGTGTTGAGCAAATTGAGCTGCTGTTTCTCTCTCTCTCTCTTTCTCTCTGTGAGTATGTGTGTGTGTGTGTGTGTGTGTGAGAGAGAGAGAGATTGTGAGTGTGTTGGGTCAACAAGCTTGTAATTCACAGAGAGAGAGAATGGATTTATATACCCTTGTACTTGGCATGTCTTTCAATAATAAGGAGCTACATGCACTACTGTTGGGTCCTCACAATGGCTGATTAGTCTTGCAAAAAGGATTTGATACAGTATACAACACTATAGGGCATCTGTAACATGGCAGTGAGAGAATAAGAAAATGATGACTGTTGCCTTCTGAAAGGCACTGTTTTGTATTGATGCTGGCAAAGCATAATGTACTGATAAGATGCTTAGACACAAACAGCATCATATCCTGATTTCCTTCAACAGATCCCTGAGGGATTAAGATGGGGACTCCCTGTATCAGAACATACTATTTCTAGATCTCTGCATTAGAGGGGAAATGTATTAAAGGGATCTCTGGCTATAGACATGTTGGTCTCATAAGACTGACGTTGCCGTCAGCTACATAAACTTGATTTAAAAACACTCAAAATGGTTTTGGCTTTATTAAAAGTTTAGAAAATCCTGCCAATGTCCAAGCTGTTGATGCACATAGACACCATCAAATTCAACCAGGTGATGTCACTTTTTACCCAGACAGCATTGAGACGTAAACACAATGGCAACTTACAAGCTCTGCAAATGAAGGGACAAAAGGGACAAAAGCATTTTGTGTGTATAGCTCATACCAACGTCAGTCTTATAAGGTCAACATGTCTTAGTAGTCAGGGATCCTTTTAAGTTTGAAAGTCTGTGTGTCACTGTCTAAAGATTGGACATTACAATAAAGTGGTCTTTAACCCTAAATTTAAAGTTTTAAACTCATTTTAATGCTACACTGACTTACAATATGAAGAATAGAGTCTCTGCCGTTGTGCATGGTATTGCACTATTCAATGGTGTCATGGGTGGGAGTCTGACTTTTCTGACAAATACGGAAATGGCAACATTGTGTTACTTACGCATTATTAATTGCATTTGCATTATATCTTAAGATAATCCTAATAGCACAATAAATATTTATTTTCTTGGACACAGTTAGGTTCTTTTACCATAGCCATGACGTGCGCTTACTATAATTTATAATAATACATGTTCACACTTTGGAAGGTGTTAGTGTAGTGGTTAAGGAACCTGACTAGCCTGAAAATTGTGGGTTTGAATGGCTTCCACCGATGTGCCCTTGAGAAACTTGCTCACCTTGCTCAGAGCAAGGCACTTAACCCTAAGTTCTAGGGGAGACAAGCCCTGAATTAATTTACAGTTGACAAACATAAGTCGCTTTGGATAAAAGTGTCTGCTAAATGCGTTTATGTAAATATAACGTAACCCAGTGAACGTAGCAGAGAACTATACTTTGACTTGTGCATTTTGGTGTGAACCTTGAGGATTTGAATCCTGTCTGTCTGTCCTGGTTGCCAGTTTGTCCTCGGTGCCTTCTACCTTCTCTCCTTCTCTTCACCTTTTCCATTTGAACCTGTTTCCTATTTTAACTTCCTGTTTGGGCAACTGGTCCAGTCCCAAGTGGTCAGGTGTACATGTCAAAGTCTTTCTGTTCCAGCAGCACATTCTATCCATGCCAGCAAAATCCAGTATTTTTTTTTTATTGGTTTTTGCCGGGGGCAAATATATAGATTATTAAAAAGTTTTGGCATTGTAAGTTACAGGAAATTTCAAGGAGAAATGATAAAACAGGTGAGAGAAGCACAGACAACAGGAGTGTTGCTATCTCTATCCCTACATTTCCTCCACCGTTCTCTGTCTCTATCTCTCCTCCGCCACTCTGTCTACCAGTGAAATGAGCTATGTGGGATTCTGGCAGATTCAAGTTGTCTTAAAAAATTCTTTTTCAGTCACTTGAATAGCATTGGTGGCCACACAGAATGTAGTACTATACCAGAACCAGCCCAACACTAATTATGTAGTTTACATGCTAATTTAGTTTGTAATGTAGTTTAGACATTTTTGACATAAAATCAAAACAGCTGTTTCTTTGTTTGCATTCTGTGGACATTTCTAGGTCATTTTTGGACGTTTTAACCCATATATCCATATGGGACCTTAAGAACTACTTATTGTGGTTCTGAGCATCCCTTGTTTCCTTCCTCTCATGTTTTCTCCACTCTCTTTTCTCTTCTGCTCTCCTCTATAGCAAGGACGTGCTGAGTTCTCATGGGAAGGAATCAATGTGAGTCTCTTTTACATTGCATCACTCCCTGTTGGTACCAGCAGCCTTTCAAATATGACCCCTATTAGAGTGGAGAACCCTGAGATAAGAGTTCATAGTGGGCAGAAAAGTTTTTGAAATCATGGCCAGTGAAACCCAAGGCTAATGCCACGGTCATCTGTACCCCTCAGTTCCTCATCTGAATTGGCATTTGAATTGGATTAGGAATTCCAAATGTCATAATCTCATATTCTCTCAACACTAATTCCAAATGTGCCCACCCACATTAAGGCCTCATTTCACATTGTTTGTTTCTTTGTTTCACAAAGTCCAGACCTGCTCTATCTGACAGTGACAATGTCTGTTTATTTACATAGCTCAAATAATAATAAGAAGAAACTATCAGACCAATAGACTAGAACATAATATAAAAAAAAAAATTATATAATAAATCTAAGCATATCAGTCAATAAAATTAAGAAACAGAAAGGACAGAAAGATAGTAGGGGAAAAGGGTTACTTGTATGTCTATATGTAAGGGATGTTTGACTATGTAAGGTTACCTTTGCCTGGGAGGGTTTATCATTGTGGGACGAAAGAGAGATCATGACTCAGGAGGGAAATAGTGCTGATTCAGCGCAAACCCACCCATCCTGGGCTGCTCAGCGGGACATATTTGATGGCAGGAGTAGACAGACATTAATCAAATGTAAGAGCGAAGAGTATGTTAAATTTTCCTCCTGCTGTAGGTACTTGGACGATTTCAGTTCAGCTAAGCACTTGTTTGGCATCGTTTCCCATGAATTCTTACCTTCACCCTTCATTTCAGAGCATTTGAACAGAGATGTGACATTTCATGGTTCAGCTAAAGAGACTCTTATCTCTGCAGAGAATTACCTCAAGTTTCTTGGTCATATTTTCCCAACACTATAGCTGTAGAGTCTTCATTCTGGCACCATAATATCTAGTGAGCATTTCAATAAAGAACTTCCTAAAGATGAATAAAGGTTTGAGCAGAGTTTCAGTTTTCAGTTTCAGTTGAGTTTCAAGGTGAAAAACCTTTTGAATCACAGACAATGTTGTCATTAACCGTCATTTTTCAAATATTGTCTGCGGGCTAAAGATCATAAGGACTCTCTGTATCAGAACATACCATAGCATAAGGGGAAAATGTATGTGTTAGGGTGACTGTAAAATACAGTATACCGTAGGCCTATATTACAGTAATACAGAAGTCATTATTGAGTGCATTGGATGAAAAAGTGGACAGTGCCAGGTGTCCTGGTGAAGTGTTAAATGTGAGTGATAATTGAAATGTACTATGAGATTAACACCATCTGTTTTCCCCCTCTCTTTCTCTTGCTCCCCTTCGCTCTCTGTCATGTACCTCTGATCTTCTGTACTTTTGAAATATGCAATCTTTCCTCCATATTTCCCTGTCCTCTTTGGCCCCTCCCACACATATTATTTTATTTTTTTCCCTACACCTTTCTCTTCATATTTTCAATTTTTCCACTTTTATTTGTTTCTTTTTTTCTGTTTCTTTGTGTTTTCTGTTATTCTCTTCATCCTTGGTTCTTCTTGTGTCTTTTTTGGGGTGCCTCTTCCCTCTCTCTCCCTCTCTCCCTCTCTCTCTCCCTCTCTCTCTCTCTCCCTCGCAGCTCTCAATGGAGGACACCACCTCCATCCTGCCTCGACTGAAGCGGAAATCCAACCCCTATGGGATCGGGGCACTGGCTAAGTCCTCTCTGACAGGTGTGTCAGGTGTGTGTCTGTCCCGGTAGCTGGTAATCGCCCCATGTTGGCTCCAGAGAGGAGGGGTAGGCGTATGGAGTCAACATGGCTGCCCCTGTGGGTAACCCCCCCAATCCCCCCACCCCGCTGCTTCTCACCCCCTGTCCCTTGCCTTCATTACAAGTGCACGTCAATGGCTGCCTTCTGTGGCCATTGATGATGAGATCCATTGATGCTGAGATCCGATCAGTCCCACTCAGCGCCCCCTCCCCACCACCACCACCACCACCACTCCGAAACTGATCAAAAGCAAAACCAATCACTGCAGCCCTCCAGACGTAAGTGCTTTACTGACACACTGACGCGTCACTGCGGGCTATCTGTCTGCTGAGAAGCAAGGTGTTCTGTTGGTTGTGGAGTGCAGTGTTAGTGACGTGCTGTGTTTTTTTAAGTTGAGTTCAGTTGAGTTCAGTGTAGTCCTAGTGGTGTGTGTGTGTGTGTGTGTGTGTGTGTGTGTGGTGTGGAGTGTTGTGTTTTGCTGTGGTGAAAGTGAATGTATCTTGTGTGACATGTACATCTGTGTATACATTACTTGATTCACTCTTACCTCTGGAACTAACTTTGGACAAAGATGTATTCTCCCTAGGGTTTTCTCTTTTTTGTATGCAACAGCAATTTTAAGAGCAGTGAAAGTTATACCCCCCAGCATCATAACATCAATAAGTCTTTCCAAAAAACAAGATAGGGCTATTTTTCAACATAACACAAAACATGTATTGTCTTCAATGCCTTCAATTGTCTTCACAAGGAAGCAAATAATGGAGGACAACAACAACAGAAATGCTATCTAGGAGGCCAATTTGTTCTGCTTGCGGCCTTTGCGTCGGATTGTCTCTCTGACGGGTTTGCACTAATACATCTCCTGATCTGACCACACATTTGCATTTTAATGAGATCGTTTTTTTTTTCTTTCTCCCCACAACACTGGTGCTTTTGATGTTTTCTAACCCAATCCCCAATTATTCATTTATGTTGTATAATGAATCATGTGTTAAAAATTAATTTCATGACTAATGCGTCTAAATGACGATGTAGCCTCCTCCTGTCGGTTCCCCCTCATTGCCTGTCACGCAAAGGTGCAGGGGATTCGTCAAGTCAACAAGGCTTGACAGATTCAGGCAGTTTCCATTGGCGCCATCCACTTTCATTTTCTCACCCTGCATCGGAGGCACTTCTGTCACGTCTGAGTCACAAGAGTGCGACAAAAAGAAAAAATGAAAAAAAAAAAAAAACAAAAAAGAAAAATAAACAGACGAAGCCCTGGCAGGAAACTGCCAGGCCTCTCCTCATCATCTCACTTCCTAAGAAACACTTTGTCTTCCAAGCGGTCTTTAAACTCACGCCCTCCTTTAAACTCTCTTCCTCGTCCTCCTCTCCTCTTCCACAGGTGTGACCCGCTCCATGAAGGACAAAGTCACCAAGCCCACGGCCATGGCTCAGGGGCGTGTCGCTCACATGATCGAATGGCAGAGTTGGGGCAAACCATCCGCTGGGCCACAGGGGGGAGTGGGCCAGACCAACCTGACCCGAGAGAGGGAGAGACGGTTAGAGAACGATGCTTACAGTGACCTCAGCGATGGGGAGAAGGAAGCACGTTTTGCTGCTGGTGAGTCAGAGTCAACATCTTGAAATAAAACTCTGTTAGCTAATTTTGCTAATGCTAAGCAACAGAAGTATGGATGAATCCCAATATTTTCCCTAACCCCTTGGCCTCAACCCCATCAATGACTTAATAATCATGAAGTTGATTCATGTGAATGAATGTTAATAGTTCAGATGTTCAGGTCTTGGGCCTTAAGGCAGACTTTAGGATTCAGCCTATTTCTTCAGCTTTCTTCTTTAGTGTCTTTCTATAGTCTCTTTTTTTACACAGCTCTCTGTCACAGTGATAAACCATCTCTCCTAAATCTCTGCTTCTTCTGCTCCTCTCCTTGCCCAGGAGTGATGCAGCAGTTTGCCATCTCCGAGGCCACGCTGCTAGCCTGGAACTCCATGGAGGGAGAGAGCCTGTGTGCGGGATCTAATCAGGGCAGTGTGGCCCACCTGAGCGAGGTCAACCAGGACAGCATCACCAGTCGTGGTAAATACACCTTACCAGTAGTCTCTCTGCCAACTCTGCAAAATGACTCAGAGAGAATTAATAGTTTTTACATTACTTCACTTTTAATTAATCTATCAATCAATCAATCAATCAATCTATGTATGTGTGTGTGTGTATGTATGTATGTATGTATGTATGTATGTATGTATCTATCTATCTGTCTGTCTATCTATCTAGCCACCTACCTACTTTACATACACACATACATACATGCTTACCTACCTAAAATGACTTCTGATGAAGTATACAGTTTTTCCTGGATGTGAACCCATTATCTTGAAACATCAACACTTTGGCTAATCATTTTTTCCCAGCGATGGGAGTAATCCTATGTACGTTATCCCACCACTGTTAATCAGTACAGAAAATGCTATGTTGTAGGCAATGCTAAGATGTACAGCACATCTATCACATCTATCACTAGTGATGGCATTACATGGCGGCATGTGTAGACACAGTGACTCCTCTCTGTCCTGAGCGTGCGGTGTTTTGTTCTGTTAGTAAGTGTTTGTCTTCACCGTGGGATAGCGAAAAACGCACTTTCGATTTGTCTATATGTCTGGTACATGTGGAGAAATTGCCAATAAAGCTGACTTTGACTTTGACTTTGACTAGTGATAGGGTGTGATAGGGTGTGACAGAGGCATGATACTACACTGAGTAGAACAGAAGCAACGATTCTAGATTCTGAGAGTGTAATTAGAATCCAAGGAATAATCGTGATTTCCCAGTGCTCATGTTTATTGTGCATTATTTAATTAATTCACTGCTTTATTGAAATCCGGGGCTTGTTTTGAAGTGGGGGCATAGGTCATTGGCTTTACAAAGAATTCTGCAACAGTTGGTTGTTGAACAGCAGCAACAGTATTGGCTATCTCAGACTAAAGGTCAAGAAGACAAATAAAAAAAAAAAAAATCTGTACATGCAAGTTGCACCAGCTTGTTTGTGGTACTGGCAGAATCTACCATAAGAATAGCATAGAGGAGCCTTTATGATTAGTTAACCATGATGTTTTAAATCACGATTAGCCATCAAATTGGTTAGTGGAGGATCCAAACACAGTCTCAGTTGTCTTGCTGCTCTGAATTGGTGTGCTTGCCTGTTGGAGAATTTTTGGACTTGTGAAGACCCAGCCAATGCGCTCACAGGTCTGTTTCATCCCAGTGGTGTCTTCTGCCATCTTGTGTTTTTTGGCCTCGGTCCTTGTGTGGCTTGAGCTGTCAATGATAACTGACACCTGCCCCTACACTACCTAGCTCTCCTAGGCCTGCCGAGGAGCATATTGGAGTAGAGTGTTGCTTTGCCTACCCTGTATGTGTGTGTGTGTGTGTGTGTGTGTGTGTGTGTGGAAACATTAGGGACACGAGGGGTGTGAAAACAAGTGGTTGCTGGCTTGGCACCACACACACTCAAGTGGATGTGAGCCAGTCTGTACGCAATTTGAAGTGCCACGACATCCAGAAGACTGAGAAAGACCCAGAGGGTGTGGTAAGCATGTGTGTGTGTGTGTGTGTGTGTGTGTGTTAGGACACTTGGAGACACAGTGTATTTCCAGAGAGGCCTCCAGCCATGACTGGCACTTTGTGTTGTCTATTTGCATTAATCAACACATAAACAACACACACATTTAGACAGACACACACACACACACACACACACACACACAAACAAACAGTGGTTACGGTATGCAGCATGCATAATGGAAAATGCAAATAGCAAAAATGGCAGTGAATGTGAGTTCTCTCTATTGCAAGGAGAGCCAGATGGGCCTTCTGAAAGCCAACAGATGTGCGGGGCATCATAGCAGCTGTATGTAAAAACTCTTCTCACTAGAGCCGCCTACCTGCTTCAGTGATTGGCGCTCATCGTGCAGTGTTTTGGTGCTCTCAATCTTTGGCTTGGTCTACTTCAGTCGAGGTCCTGACATGCTCACTCACATACACACATACACACACGCATGCATAGACACAGACGTACAGTTGGTACACAGAATATTCTATATGTACTCACACACAAGCTCATGTCATGCGCACAGTTAAATATGCAGATTTGCTGGCACAGACACGGATGTTGACACACACACACACACACACACACACACACACACACACAGTATAGCTACATGACCACCATCACTCACACACACACATACACACACAATCACACACACACACACGTATGCATATACAGTATACACACAAAAACACCCAACTCCCCACCCCATTCTCACACACCCATCCACACTCTCAACCCCCCACACATACACTGCGATCGACTAGGCTTGGCCTGATTGATATTGTTTACGGCGCTGACTGATGTCTCCTCGCCCCCGCTTGACAGGTCTCAGAGGTGTGACACGGCTTTATTTACTGCCCCACATAGACAGGGGAGGGGGGGAGGGCTGCAGAGCCACTCAAAATGGCAGCGGAGCCCTTGGGCAACCACGGCAGTGGCAGTGGCAGCAGTGGGCACAGATAATAATGGTGTTGTGCACGCACACAGCCCGGCCTGGGCAAACTTAATCCGTGACCTGGAGCAGAGAGCAGGGGCAGGGCATGGGGGAAAAACACTGTAGAGTGCTGGAGATGGCTCTGATAATTGGTGAAGTGTGAAGAAGAGATATGGGAAAGAATGAGAGAGAGAGAGAAAGAGAAAGAGAAAGAGAGGGGATAACAAGATGTTTAATCCATATCTTGTCTCACTCGCCACACAAAGAAGTCTGAGACAGGTGTTACAGGGCATTTTTACTCATGGTTATAGGCATTTGGTTGCATTCTGCTTGTCACGGACTGAGCCATGACGCTCACGCAGACAATTATTCACGTAAGCACACAGTACATAGGCAGCCAATTGCCGGCAATGTTAAACATCAAAGCTGACCTGTTGCTGTGAGTTTCAACTTTGTTCGCATTACCGTTTTGTACTGTTCGTAATTCTGGTTTCAAAACATGTCATACCCCACCATTTGCAATAACCTGTCTTCAGCCTTACATTGTTATGAGGGTGCAGGGAAAGGCCTACCAGCATTTCAAGTAGCAATTGTTTGGTCCTAAACTTACGTCTACCATCCACACTTCATGTTCATAATCATCATCGTCTCATCTGTTTTAAGCATGTCTGGTTGCAGAGAATCACAATTATACACACTGGCTGTTTAAAACGATGAAGTTTATTAGTATTTAGCATTTACAAAAGCAACTGTCTTCTGTTACTCACCGCGCTATCCGAACTTCCCGGTTATCGTGGAGAAACCGAGGGACTGTTCCATTGGCTAGTTATGGTAGAGTTCCCGGGTGTTTCGTGGACTGCGCCATTGTGACGGGGGTGTTTTAATGGTGATGGGGAAACAGGTATTTTATTATGCACCTAAGGCTTCTTGTTTACTGAAAATAATTTTGAGTTATTGTGTATTTTGTTTTTGTTTCTTTCAGTTATTATTGGGCTATCACAATGTTGTTATTTAGTTAATTAATTTATGTTTGCATTTGGGCTACCCTGTGGGAGGGGCTGCAGCTAGCACTGCTCTGTATTAGGCCCAGAGCCTCAGTTGGGAAAAGGAGTCTTGAGTGGAAGGTACATTACTTGGCTATTGAGAAATGTTGTACAGGGTCTTTTGACATAGCCTGGTGAACCAATGCCTATTTAGTTTTGTGTACTTCACAAGTTTTCTTTTGCATTTTGGGAAGTTTATTCTTCACTGTAAATATTTGCACAATTTTTAAGAAATATTTGAAAAAGGGAAAAAAATAATAAATAATCCTTCTGAGGATCACCGTTTTGGCCTCCCTCTGTCTGCTCCGCCGCCGACTATCCTGCAACACTGCTCATAGTGGGATTTGATGAATGTATTACTGGTACCAGTGCCAATCTAATTTACTGTTATTTCCCAATTATTTCCCAAGGTTAATAGTTTTGCCATCATTTTGCATAATGAGGTTACTTCATGGGGGAGGGCTATATATGGGAATACATTTCTTTTCTTCAATTTTTCTTTGTCATGAAACCTCATGAACTGAGGTTTATTGCCATTTATATTCGTGAAATTACTACACCCATTGTTTCTCATTGAGTATTTGTATGCCACCTTTTGAACTGACTTTAGAATTTCCACTTCATTGAAATCTTGTTCAGCATTATATCCGAATGCCCAAATTAAGCTTTTCAGCATTATTGGAAAAGGAATTCAACATGTGGAGATTGTTTTAGATTAAATTTTATAGATGGTAGAGAAAAGCTCACTTCCTTACAGTCAGCATCTACAGTGCTGTGCTTCTTCTCCTAACTAGGGCTGGATTAAAAACAGAACTGGACCCTGGGGCTACAGCTAAACACAGCACACCCTCAAATCACAACCAATATTTTCAGGCCATCTAGGAAATGAGCTGATTTGCAACCACAAAGAAATGACACATTTTGTCTGTACCACCAACACAAGACAGGATATACAGACACTCTTTTGAATGAAAACTACATCTGCACAGTGTGTGAGCAAGTTCTTGAGTTTGTGCCATTTAGAATGTTAAAACACTCCATAACACAATCCTATAAATTAGAGTTTAAAACATTAAAAGAGATGTGTATAGTGATGATCGATTAATGATTAATTACTGATTAATTAATGCACAGCCAAAGCCTTGATGATTATTAGTTACGCCTTAGGCATCAACATCTTTTGTATTCAGGACATTTTGCAGGGTTTAACTGATGTCAGTCGCTGCTGGTAACTTGTCTGTAAAGCCTGCATAGTCATTAGCAAAGATTCTAGAGCACTGCGCTCCACTCTAGAATCTTTGGTCATTACATCAGGGCTTTTAAGATGTTTAAGATACTGTTAGCTGACCTTGTGCCTCCTCTAAATAAACACGCACAGCACATTTCACAGTCCGACAACTTGATTCCCTTTTGTGTCCTTGTTCTTGTTTTTTTTTTTGTCTCCTTTCGTCTGCTGAAGCATTTTCCTTTTAGATTGACAGAGGGCTCTCCAGACATTGTTTTGACTGCACTGGACTGTTTTCATGTATGATAGGACATATTTTAATTGTCAGACAGTAGGTGAGATAGCAACTTTTTTCAAGAGATTTCTAATCTGTGAGAATTCGATTTGATTCAATTACCAATGTCCAATAGCATACCAAATAGTACAATTCATATCATGAAGTAATGTTTAACAAATGCTTTACTCATGATTTAATGCATGAAGTAATGAAAGATGTATCATGAATTCATGCTGCTCATTCTATTTCATTTTCTATTTTAACATGTTGTTTGGTTGCTTTTAATATTGCAAAAGTCTTTTGGCATGTATCATTGAATTGGCCAATTTCTCAGGCAACAACGAAGCAGAGGTGTCATGTCTTACTAGGCATGCAGAATAAAAGTAGGCTACTTGTACTACTCATTGCCTTGAGGTTCTATTGCATCCACACATTTGAACTACAAACAGATCATAAATTGATCTGATGCTAATCTAATCCCATTGTCCAGCAGGGATCTGCTAGTCTGCTAAATCCATAGACCCCGAGTCTGACCCACGTGGCCCAGTTCTTGATTGTTAATCTGGCCCTTGTTATGTCCTCAAAAATCCTCTTTATGCTTTTCTTCCTTCTTATCTTCCTTCTCCATCTTCTTCATCTCATCCTCTGCTCCACCTCTACCCCCCATCTTCTTGTCTTCCTCCTCTCCCTCAGACCAGCCCCTGCATCACTCCACCGCAGAAGTGTGGCCTCACACCTACGTCTCGCAGGGCCTTTACTGCCTCTCCTCGTCTGACGCCTGGGAGCCAATCAGCAACGAGCCCTCGGGCGTGGCTTCACCTGCTGCTGGCTCGTATGTCCTGGCGGGCAGCGCCTCCGGTGAGGGCTACGAGGGTAACCACGGCAACCACACCCACTTCCTGTCTCAGCAGTTCACCCTGCAGCAGCAGAACCACCTGCAGCAGCTGCAGCAGATACACCAGTACCAGCATCAACAGCTTCTGCACTACCAGCAGCAACAGGTAAACTACAACTCCCATGAGCCTCTGCCCTACCAGCAACCTCACAGCATTATGGTGCCTTTTTTCTATTAACTACTTGGGAAAATCCATCACGCAAGTGGGAGAGTGTACCTGATCTGTAAAAATCTATATAATCTGTGAAAAATCCTCTATAAAAACTACTAAAAAAGATACTTAGCTAATACACTCTGCTGGGAAATATATAGTTACAGACTGTAGGGACTGTAACACGTTAAATATGTAGACATGAAATGCAACTGCAATCAGTTACACTTACTGACAAAAATGTGTAGTTAAAATGCAGTTGTAAGTAATACACCCAAATATGTTCTTCTTGGTGAAAAACTTTAATAGATGGATAGATGGTTCCATTCATTCAGTTGCTCTGCCTATTTTCACTGTCTAGACAGGATCTATTCATTTATTCATTTGGAAGTGTCAGTGCCAGCAGAATGGTGAACAGTTCTAAAACATCTTGTGTTATTTCTGCAGCAACAGGTGTAAGTGAAACTATAATTTACACCCATGCCAAACACCAATGAGAAAGTGGGAAAACAGGCAGTATTCACTCCTTGAAAAATACGTCTCTCACAACTCTCACTAGATGCTAGATAGACTGTAGAGCTGTCTAGACATGTCTTCTTATTTGAGTGCATTTCCAACAACACACACAAACCCTGAAACCTCGACTACTTACAAGAGAAATCCGGTGTGAATTAATCCATATCCCTGCCAGTCACCGATCGCTGTCGGTAGGAAAAAGAATGAGAAAATATCACACAACATAGACCTAATAACGAAGCAGCAGCTAATGTTAACTGAACTGAGCATAGTGAAAATGAAACTGAACTTAATTAACTGTTCCCCATTCAGTTAGCGTTAGCCACTTTTAGGCCACCTATTAGGCCACTTTGTTAGTCTATGAGGGTTCTAGGCTGAGGGCTCAGTGAGGCATTTAGTTTCAGCCCTGGAAACAGAATAGGTATTTAAAATACAGTTATGCCTGATGGATGTGTTTGTGATTTTTTTGGGGGGTAAAGGTTGGAACATGGTAAGGCAATACAAAATATGACCCTGCTACTTTTCTCATATTAAATTGGAGCCTTGAAATACTCTAGTGTCTCACAGCACTGTGCACTGTTCACCACAGATGGAGTAGCATCCACATTTGTTACTGAGGTAATTTTACCCTCAGGAGCTTCTAATCATGACTGAGATTAATTTCGCAACACTAACAATCTGCTCAAATCTGCTCCCCATTGCTGTGCTGTGCCTCACAGGCCCTGGAACACCGTTTCCACAGTAACCCCCACTCCCTGCAGGCCACACCCAACAGCACCATCCACAGTCTGGGCCCGCCCACTCACCCGCGATTGGCTGACCTGTGGGCGTCGGCACAGGTGGAACCCCACCAGGTGGAAATTGTCGGCCAGATGGTTCCCGTGCATATGATGGACGGGGGTGTCGCCGAGGCGCTGGGGGAGGAGTTTGATGCGGAAAGCGAAAGCATGACAGACCAACAGGAGGAGGAGACTAAGGTAAGTTCCGAAATTGATCATGATCATCAAAAGTGCCTTTGCTCCCCCATATTACTGCTGTAATATTCATAACTTTATTTTTCCGTGCTACCCTCTTCACTAATTCTCCAACAAAAAATCACCTGCATTCTTGTCCTAAAATTTACATTTATGCATTTAGCAAACGCTTTTATCTAAAGCGACTTACATTTTGTCAACTATCAATTGTTCAGGGCCAGTCTTGCCTAGAGCAACTTAGTGTTAAGTGCCTTGCTCAAGGGCACAACAGTGGCAGTCATTAACTAGTCATTAACTAGTTTTGTACTAGTTGTAGTAGGAGATCATCAATCCAAATAATTTAGATAAATCTACTGACAAATATTTTTTGATCGGACACATGTTTGATCAGGTACATGTTGTCATGGTCAAATGAGGCAACTTTGCAGTGAAGCTAAATGTTGTATTGGCTCTGAAAGCCTCCACTATTCCATGAGAACCCCAGATACTCATCTACATAGGTTATGTATCACAGTTTCAGTAACGCATATTATGAGATTGGATAGAAACCAGGCTTAGGAACATTGAGCTATTGATTGGCTGCGCTACAAGGCAGGCATACAATTATAGGTCTCCATGACAACTCATTTGGCAGTACATTGATCCCTAATGCTGATTACAGTTATAGCAGTTGTCATTAAAGCAATTAAGGCATGACAGTTAAAAGCCATAGCTCACTTCCACTCAAAGCAATTTTAGAAGAATTTTGTTAGAAGATTCAGGCTGTCACTTCTGAGGACACACCCTCTGACTCAACCTTTATCATTCCAGAAACTTCAAAAGGTCACATTACACAACTAGCAGTGTCCTCTGTTTTTTCCCACAATGTTTGATGTTTGTTCCTCTCCTCTGCTGTTCCAATCTTCTCTATGCCCCCCCTCAACCCCCAATCCAACTACCAGGAGGACGAGGTCACGTTAACCTTGGAACCCGAGCCTAGCTCGTCGCTTCCGACCACGACGCAGCCGTCGCCGCGGGAGATCCGCAGTCCTTCCTCAGCCGACGGACCCACCCCGGGCCCTCCTGTCCCCTTCACCCACACCATCCCTGCTGTTGCTGCTGAGCATGGCACAGAGCATGCCCTCTTTGAGGTCACTTCCTGTGTTGTCCGGTCCCTAGAGGAGAAAGACGAGGAAGGAGTGGCGGCATCAGCAAAGGAGGAGGGCTCTGTGGTTTTTGTGGCGACCAATTGACATGCTGCACCCAACGCCGCAAATGGACCACTGAATTAAACACCTTAATAATCAATCGATTACACTAATCTCCATCCCCTAACCCTAACCCTCCCTATCCCCAGGCCCAGCCCCAGCCACTCACTATTAACCCTATTGGAAGAACAGAACCTGTGGATCAGAGGCTCTAGACGTGTAGGATGGTCAAACTTTGCCTAAAGCAACAGAAGAGACAAGTGCTTCTGAATGCCAAGGCTAGGAGGATAAAGCAAAAGACAAGAGTGCCTCTCTCTCTCTCTCTCTCTGTATGTGTGTGTGTGTGTGTGTGTGGGGGGGGGCACAAGTGGGGGGTGGTATTTCATTAGCTGCCCCTACGAGTCCGGGGATGAGCTGTTTTGTGTAAACGGCACAGAATAAGACCAAGGACACACACACACCCACCCACCCACCCATACACCCACACACACACCCACACCCCCCACACACACACACACACACACACACACACACACAAAGAGAAGCACCACTGAGATGAGTGTAATATCAGAGAGCCAAGCCAACCAAAAGAAAGTGCATGCTTTTGAACTATTAAAAAAAAGATTCTAATCTAACAGTATACACAGTAATAATATTGATTTTTGTAATAAAATAAAAAGCCAATGAAATAGTATATGTATTTACATGTATGTGTGCAGATATGAATTTGAGTGTGTTTGGATGTGTGTGAGTGTATGTGTGAGTGAGTGTATGTTAAAGCGTGAGTGTACTGTATGTGTGTATGTATGTATAAAATTATATTCTCAAATCATATTACCAGTTTGCCTGTTGGCAGTGATGTTGTGTGAAATGTTTCCTATGTTATTTATTACCAACATATCCACACACACACACACACACACACATACACACACACACATAGGTGCGCGCACACACACACACACAAAGACATATACATCCACCAATCCACACATTTGTGAACACACATCACATAACACACACACACACTAACACAGACACAAACGCACACACACACACACACACACACACACGTGCTCTTTGTATAATCAAGCACAATACTGCCCAGTTTAAAACAGTGCTGCCCAATTTACCATCATACCGTATTGTAAATTGTACTACATATGCACTAGAGGCTGGACCAAACTTAAAAGAATGTATTGCACACACTGAGTGACAAAAATCATGTTTTTAATTACTTACAGTAGTAAATGTTGCTTTGTGTTATCATTATTTTTGTACTTTTAATCACCGAGCTGCTCTACATTGATTTGCACTGAACGTCATGTGAGAAGGACAGAGTTCCTGCCAACCTGCATATCTTCTGATCTGCAATTCAGTGAAACAAGACTGGAGCAGAGTTCATTTTGGAGATGGACCACATTGTTTCCCCCCTTCAGTAGTACTGTCTGGACTCGTGGAGTGTGGAATGTGTTTGCCTGGATGAAGACGAGTGAGCAAGGATGTTTATTTATTTGAGTTAGAATTGTTTAGAATTGGATTTGGCATGTGGTGTTAATACTGAGGAATGAATCGATTGAGTGTTTTTTTTCTAATTATTATTTTCAATTCAATGCAATTAATTGTTTTAAGTTCACTATAGCAGTGGTCACTGGCTGCATTGTAAAATCAACACATCATATTACTTGCTTTAGTGAATAGCGACATGCCCCCTCTAGTGGTTAAAATGGATTATATTGCAGAAACATCCTGTGTCAATAGGTTGCAGATACCTTGCACTGTGCAATAACGACACACAGGATTGTGGCTCTCTCTCATCTTGAAGTCTCATCTGAAATTGTAGCATGACCATTACCTTGTTTTGTTTTCTACGTGAAGTAGCTCATACAAAGGCCTCCATTTAAAGAGGATCCAAGTTCAGCCACAAAGAGGAAATAATTAGACAGGCTATCAAGAGGAGGACGGTCTACTGATCTGCTCTGAGAATAGCTCTTATTCCTTTTCTCTCCTTGGTTTGGGTTACACCATACTGAGAGCATTTGGAGTGGCTAACAAAGAAAATCCATTTCAAATTAGATTCAAAGAAAGCGTGTATCCACTATTGATCAACCCCACCCCCTCCTCAAACCACAAACGCACACCCCCACCCTCGTCCCCAAACCCCTAAAAAGAGGCACTAAGGCATTGTTTTTGCGAGGTTGTAGTATGTAAGGTGGTTCTTATGTGTGGTTATGATTTAAAGTTATAATGCTTTGAGACTGACACTTTTCTGACCTTGGAACTGTGGGACTATATTCAATTAAGTTTTTTTTTTCCACAGAGAACAATCAAGGCTCTGGACATGGTTAACTCAGTAGAACACTTTTATTTTCTCCACATTACACTTTCCTCTTTACTTTGTACCACAGTCCAAAACAGTAACAGAATGCAGTAACCATATTGTGTGTCTCTAGTCCCCCCTAGGGCTGAAACCTAATTCTTTAAAAGGACTTTACCCCTAGATGGCATCTGGCGGAGGATCTTCTCTCCTCTGTTTCTCTCTGAGGGAGAAGGATACTTTAATTTTCCTCCTATATAGCTGATGAATAGTCATTCTCTCTAAACTGAAGCACCACCAAGTGTGTAAGAAGAAAGATTTGGAGGTGGTGAGGCAAAAATTAGTTTTCAAATATTTTCTGGTGGCCATTACACAAAAGGGAGAGAGTTTATGATCTCATAATTAAAGGACCTCTTTTTAAACTGTATCTTCTGTTGATGACTTTCCAGAGACAGCGTGGAGACACTGACTTGAAACATATTGATTCTTGTTGTTATTCTTATGCAACAGTCGAATTAAATTTATTTTTGTATGATGTTATTGGGACGCTTTAGGCTAACGTGCATTAAAACAAAAAAATAAATAAAAATACTGTTGTTAAACGTCCCATGTAGTTATGTAGGGGTAGGTGAGAGTGATTTCACAAGTGAGAACTTGTATGCAGCCGATAGTGTAACAGTCTATTTTTCTATTCATTCATTGTGTTTATTTATTGCAGTCACTAGCCTTTTTTGCCTTCTCTTTGTTGGCCATTCTGACACTGTCTAGGCTACTCTTCTGTAGAGGCTACTCTACTTGCCCTGTCTGTTTCTCATGAAACGAGACCATTTCAACTACTGGCAGACTGACAGAACCCACTGACACGGCTCAGAAGTCCGACTTGGCAGACATCTCTAGCTCCCTTGTCATGCAGACCATGTGCATTCTTACTTGTTGTAAATAAATGGTCCACCCATGTGAATTCGGAGAGTGTGTTGTCTTTATTACTGTAACTAGTGTCTGAAGCTGGCCAGAAAACTGATGTTGTTATGTGCAGAAATGTATATTATTCTCATCAGAAAATTTAGCTCTTACTAAGACCTACACCTTAAATGATATGAATGTCCTTCATGAATCAATTGTAGTACTAAACACTTTTAAAAATACACATACATACACCGTTAACTAGCAGCTTATTACCATGCAAATTAATAACATACTAGGCATTTGTTAGTCATTACAAGTCACTTATTAATACATTATTCTAAGCTTATTCTCATAGTAAACCATTAACTAGAATTTCTCCAATATAAATTCCTAATTACTGCTTATTCATAGTAAGCTAGTTGTTGTATAGGAATTATGATCTCACTATGCTTTGCTCAGTAAGGGCCTTAGAAGGTGGTATTACAACAGGAACAGTTATTCTCAGGAACAGTTATCCTCAATTAAAAAGATGTAATTAGGACTTATTCGGACACTAGCAGGCATTTGTTGTTGTGGGTTTTGTTCCTATGAATAGACTATATTACTGAAGGAGAATAACTGTTCCTGTTGTACTACTGCCTTATAAGCCCCATACTAACCAAAGCAACGAATAAACAGTAATTAGGAGTTTATATTGGATTATTTCTTAGTTAATGGTCTATTTTGGGTAGAATAAGGTCATATGGAATAATGTATTAATAAGTGACTTGTAATGGCTAACAAATGGCTAATATGTTACTAATTTGCATGTAAGCTGCTAGTTAATGGTGAATATGTGTACCCTAACCTAAAGTTTTACCCACTATAGTTGTTCAAATGTCTTCACTGTATGTAACTAAATAACATGCTGAAAAGTAGAATATGAAATGTACTCATTTTCTTTATATGTAACACATATAGAATACATTTAAAGTCTTATGTTATAAAAGACACAGAAAAGAAACACTAGTCATTAGTATTGTCATAGAACTTTATTTATAAATAACAAATATAATTTAACCTTCTGATTGTTTACCCTAATAAAATAATTTAAGCAATTCCACATATCTCTATTCCAAAAATATTGATCTATAAAATATTAGCTGCAACAAAACGCTGAAATATTAGCAGTGGCTATGCCCCAAAGACCCCGAATGTGATATATCCAAAGAAATAAACAGAAGACTACAAACAGGACTCCGAGACATCAAACACAAACACCTTCACAAAAACCTTCACTGTAATGTAAAAACGCACAGACATTTGGAACATCAAGAGTGCAGAGACTCTTCTGATGATGAAGAGCCTGCCAGTTTAAAGACATATGGATCAACCTGAGAAAGAGAGAGTGAGAGCGAGGGAAAGAGAGAGAGAGAATGAGTATATGAGAGGAGAGAACAGAAAGAGATAGAGAAGCAAGGACACATGAAAGAGAGAGAGAGAGTTTATATCTAGAGATAGAAAGGAGAGGAGAGAACATGACTATGTGTGTGGAAGAGAGAGAAACAAGTGCACATGAAAGAGAGAGAGAGAGAGAGAGAGAGAGAGAGAGAAAGATCACAGAAAGAGAGCAAATGTCCTTGTAAGGTCTGGATAAACACTCCATGGCTTCTTTCCCCAACATCTCCAGCTGTGGCAGCTTCTGATCTCAGAGCTGGCCAGTACGGCCCTTCACCTCTCAGAGCCCGTAACCCCAGCAAGCCCACAGATGGACACAATCTCACCGCTGGATGGGATGACAGCCACTTCCTGCTTAACTGAACTGTTCTATCCCTGCTCTACCGACACAGAGGTTACAGTTTTGCACCTGTCACATTGTTTGTCCACAGACGGCTGGACTTGAGTGAGTGTTGGTGAGAACCAGGGGTTCTCGTGTGTCATAATTTTTCATTAACATAATAAAAGTCTACAATTGTATTTTTCTTTTGAAACTTCAATTCAAGGTTAAGAGCACTTTGCTGAAAAAAGTATGAAAGCTGATAAGAGATCCATCACTAATGACATTTAAAGGGACGATTCAACTGAAAATACAAATATTTTAGATTTTTAGATTTTCAGTATTCTCCTGAACCAAACCATAGTGCTTCCCTTGTTTGTTTTATCAGTTATACGGTATTTCAACTTTGCATTTAGAATATGAGGTATGATTTAATTTCATGGATTATATACATTAGGCTGGGAGGGTTTTTTTTTTTTACTACAGGACAGGTCATTTCAAAGACCTCCTTTCATAAAGCAGATGAGAAAATGAGAAATGTTCACCTGCCGACACAGAGAATAAACCTTGGCATACTAATGGCAACACTCACAGGATTTGTCATTGTCAGAACAGAAGCTGATTTCCATTTCAATTTCAGAGCCAGACAGAGGAATTTAAGTGGCCGTGAAGCTGGAATGAGCAAAAAAACCTGCTCATATTTACTTCTGCATTTTTTTGTCCCCTACATTTTTAAAATTGGACTGAGCAAAGGTAAAATAAATAAATTATATAAAATATATTCACTTTTTGTCATTCATGCTTCACTGAACTTGACACTGATAGAACTCTTCATCTGGATACATAATTCATGACAAATTAAAGAATGGACTTCAGATGCCCATCGCATTCATGAGAGAATATGCCATGGTAAGGCCAGATTTCTCTCAATATCACAGGTACATGTTCAGTAAAGCTGTAAAAAGAGGTTTGTGAAGCATTTTATATCAACCAGGGCATTTTATAGCAAGCGCCCCTATAAAATAATAAAGGAATAAAGGAATATTAGTATTAGACTCTGAGAGGGGAAATCTTGTGAATCAAATAAATCCATGCAATTTAAATGCTACCTATCAAACAACCATATAAAAAAGCCAGACCTACCTGAGCACTGGTGTCTCTCCAGTGCCATCAATGGACCAGATCTTAACTGATCCATTCACTCAAATACATCACAACAATAATGGTGTTGCTGAATGATTTTTAATTTCTCGTGAGTATTCTATATTTCTATTTTTCTTTCAATTACAGTATCTTGCACTAATCTCATGTATATTACGCTAATCTCATGGGAGAAAATTTAATTTAATTTAAATTTATATCAGATAGGAAATGGTTAAATCATTGTTCTGTATTATTCAGCTATTTCTACCTACTGATTGATTGAAAAGGTGAACAAAGTTTAAAAGTATCCACGTCATTAGGAAATAGTCCAATTGTACGAGAAGAGTTAAAACTCATCAAACGACAAACAGTGAGAGAAAATCTGAGTACAGAGAAAGCAAGATCATTTCACAAAAAGAATCTTTCGAAAATGATAAAAAAAACCTTAAAAAGTAAAAAATAACACATCACATCACACCTTTTCCCATCAGATGAGTTTCAGATGGGCTCCTCTACATCACTCTCCTCTAGTAGTGCTTCAGGGACGGGATGTAGGGTGGAGAGGGGGATGGTGGAGGGGGACGGAGGGGTAGGGGGCACCTGTGAGGAGCTACCTCCTTCTCCATCACCGCCGCCGGTTCTGTCGCCGCTGGCGTTGCTACTGAGGCTACTGGTGCTGCCACTGGTGCTGATGCTGCTACTGGTGCTACTGCTCTCGACCTCCACCAGGGCCTCACGCCGCACGCCCTCAATCCACACCTCCATCTCTTCTTTGGGGTTAGGTTGGGGCGGGGGTGGTGGTGGTGGGGCAGGGGTGGGGGCGGTTGGGGGAGGGTGGAGGGTGAGCGCGGGGCCGAAGGGAGACATGGGGGACGTCGGGGAGGTGGGAGAGGAGGGAGCAGAAGAGGTGGAGGGGGGCTTAGGCTTGACCGATTTGCGGCTAGGGTCCCGGAAGCTGGCCAGCGGGGGGCGTAGTCTCACACCACTGCGGGTCGACCCCTCGATGGCTTTCTGGAGCTGCAAGGACACAATCATGGCACATATGTGTCAAACATCCTGGGGATTTTAGACTTTGACTTAGACTAAACTGTAATTACTCATACAAAATGCTAAATGCCTCACAAGTCCTGCAAAACAAAGAACTGACAAGACATAGTGGACCCTGTATACATGAATTCATGTCATGAATTGTCATAGATCTATTTACTTATACAGTGCGCATGACTGTATTTACAATTTTGCATGTGTGTCTTCAGACCCAATGACATTCTGATTAATGTGGTGCAAGTGATCAAAATTTGTAACTTCACCTTCAGCCATTGCATAGATCTATACTATGGCAATGACTGGTTGACTGGTTCAGTGAGTGTTTGCACACATTGAGGAGTGTGAAGCACTGGTGAGTAAATTTGGCATTTTGACCGGTTGTGTGTGACAACAGAACACAGCTTCCTGACAGATTTTTGTGTGTTTTGTGTGCAGAAAGTGTGCAAAGTTTACAAAATTGAAAACTGAGTCAGGGCTGAGAATTAGTTTAACATTTTGCAATTATGTTAAGTAGTTGTGATGTCTGAGTGACAGGTTTCAGAAATTGTGTGACGTGTAAAGATTTTGTGTGTAATCAGTTGAAAAAAACTGTAATGCCTGGAAATGCAAGGTCAATTTCTTGTTGTCAGACCCAAACCTCAATCTTGATTGATGCAGGCCTGGGTTTATCCAGTCTAATGACCTGCCAGATGATATGAAAAATGAATTTGCAGTGTTGGTATAAGATGACTTCATCAGCTATGGTTGGAATACTGAATAGACATAAGGCCTTGTGCAGTTTGGTTGGAGCCTCGCCAACAGAGACGCACAACTCCTGCCACTTCATATTCTAGTCTAATACATGTGACTCATCATAGTGTGTGCGTGTGTGTGTGTGTGTGTGTGTGTGTGCTGTATGATTGTGTTCACAATGCATGTGTGCGCTGATTGTGCACAAATGTGAATATCCACGTGATGATGCATCTTCCCAAGTGAAAGGTTAGGTTTATGCTTAAGGTTTCTCAAAAAGGGCACGGTATATTTTTAGATTAAAAACGGAACAGGAAAGCCATGAGGAAAAAAAACAGAGAGAGAGATAGAGAGAAAAAGAGAGAGAAAAAGAGAGAAAGCGAGTGAGTATGGTAAAGAGAGAGAGAGTATGGGGTAGAGAGAAAGAAAGAGAGAGAGAAGGAGAGAAAAAGTGAGTATAGGACAGAGAGAGAGAGGAGGGAGTGAATATGGTGGGGCGGGGGTAAGGGGGTAGAGAGAAAGACAGAGAGAGAGAGAGGGAGAGAGGAGGGAGTGAATATGGTGGGGCGGGGGTAAGGGGGTAGAGACTGAAAACATGAATGAACAGAATATCACGGCGGAACAGGGAAGTGACTAACCTCTTTGAGCGCCACGACACCGACCAGTTTTCCAATACTCGTGACGTATGCATGACTCAGACCCAGTAAGGAGAATAATGTGTGAGTCTATGAAGAAGAAGAAGAATGATGATGATCACATATTAATAACAGTGTGTCACAAGTTTAAATGAGACAGTTCACAAGAAAATGAAATAACATACTGCTAATAATGGGGAAAAAGTAATCATCTGAGCAGCCTTGAATAAAAAACTAGGACTGTCTCCAAAATGGCTTACTGCTGTACAACATATAATGCTTACGACTGGTACAGTGCCTAATGAGAGAATGTGCTCATCTTATACAAGAGAACCCTCATTTAAAGTAAATGGCTTAGTGAAATGAGCAAACAATTTAATCTTACATAGTAGTAGTAGTAGTACTTGAATTGTCACAGTAGGGCATTTATTTTGCAGTAGTAGCACATATTCACAGACACGCCAATTTCCACAAATATTGCAAAACACAAGAAGTTTAAAAGAATAAACAAAACATATACAATCAATAGAATATGGGTGAAGTATAGAGGTTATCTCTGTTTCCTACTTCAGTAGGAAGTATCGAGCACACATTCACTTGATATACAAAGGAGAAAGGCTGAATCCCTTTGTCTCTCCCTAAGACCTGAGCCCTCAAACACTTAACTGGCATCAATCTGCTTCATGATTAGCTGAATAATGCAAGTTAAGTCTTTGAGGGTTCAGGGTTTAGGGTTGGAATGGACACTGGCATTCAACCTAAAAGTATCCCAGGTTCCATACATGTCATTTTCAGCAAGTAGCACAGAAGTGTGCTATTTCAGAAACAGCACAGGGCACAAGGGTGTGGAAACTGAGTCTCCTTCCAGATGCACAGTGGGTTCCTCTTATGGCGTTAGCAAGGCTCTTGGGCTGCTCTGTGAGCCGCGCCCCTTGATTGTAATTCTGAGGTGGAGCTCCCCCACAGGCACACCTTATGCAGCGATGTCCTCTCCACCAGCTGGAAGGGCGAAGGGTCGATGCGGATCTGATCGATCTCTAAGGGGGCGTCCATCTGCTCCTCCTCCCATGCTTTGATCTGAGACGGCCAATCAGAGATGAACTCACAGTGAAACACCATAAATACACATTGCACGTGTGGACATACAGACACACACATACGCACACGCATGCACACACACACACAGGCATGCACACACAAATATAAACTCGCAGACAAACATACACACACACCGCCATGGCCCTGTTGTGTATGTTAATACACCTGGGGGATTAGTGACCAAAGTCAGACTGGAATAGTGTTGAAGGTTAGGGACTCCACAGGCATGGAGTGTGTTGATAGATTGAAACCTATCAATGTCACAGCAATAACATTTTGTTCTTTGTTCTGGTACTACCGCCTGTCAACCACAACACTGATACTGTTCTGATGTTCTGTAAACATATCAGATGAGCAGACAGACATCCCTTACACAAGTGACACCTTGTTTTGCCACTGTATCCCTTAATGCACATTCTAGCTGTAGGTAAGGTTGACAAAAGACTGGCTGTGATGCTCTGTCAGTGCATTTCATCATTGCATTCATCACCAAGGGCAACCAGAATCTCTGATGTAGCTTATTAGTTTAATGTCACAGTATAGAACACATCGCTACACAAAATTATCTGTACAGTATATACTCTGTATATACTGAATCTACACAATCTTTATAAACTTATTTCTTTGTTTTAATCACCAGCTGATAAAATGAAGTATTAACACCATCCCATTATAAGGTAAAATATTCACAAGCACATTAGCATCAACTATGTAGAGCTCTGGAGAGCCCCCTAAAATGGTCCATTTAGTGCTTTAGCGATGTTGACCTGAAAACAGCTCATCACTTTCAAAACAGAGGACTGCTAGTTGAAACAACATGTGACACTCAACAATGGAATGAAATGAAACTTTTAACAGAAAACGGCCATGCTTAGTAATGCATTTTGGATAAAAATAAGCATGCAGCTGACACTGTGATTATACCGTGACAGTTTAGCATTAGTGTGACAGAGGGAGGAAAAGAGATAACTTGAAAACAGACCTCCTCTGAAGTCATGGTGTCAGTCAGGGCTGGGGTAGTGATATCCTGAAAGACAGAGAGCGAGAGAGAGGGAGAAAGAGAGAAAGAAAAGTTGAGAGGGAAAGAAAGAAATTAAGAAAGGAAAGGAAAATAGAGTGCTTCCTAAGACATGACATGTTTGCAATAAGGTAATCCTTCATCAACTACAACTATCAACACACAATGTCAGAGGAGTCGTGGGCAGTTCTACTTTGCTGTAAACTCTGATGAAGGTATTGTGAGCCTGCAGGTTAGGTTGTGTTTTCCTCATTCTGTTATCATCCAAACCTGGCTATCAAATCCAGCAGCAGTATATTGGAATTTGTTTCATAAGAGCCATTAATCATTTTGTAAATGAGTCCCCCAAGCAATCATATTTTTCCTGGATAAAAATGCACCCACCCAAACACAAGTACACACACAGACAAACATACAGACCGACACACACAGATACAGGCGCGCGCGCGCGCGCACACACACACACACACACACACGCACACACATGCACACACACACACGCACGCACATGCACATGCACACACCCACACAATGTACCTGTGTCTGACCTTCTGTTTGTCTGTCTGAGGAGGATGAGAAAAGATTCCTCAGGGTTCTCCTCACAGATTGCAGAGGGCCTTTATCTAACAACGACACGTAAACAGGAGATGTAAAAGGTAAAGAGAGAGGACTGCAGGGAGGGGAAAGAAGGGATGAACAGAAGTGAGAGAAATTGAAATGGAAATGACAGAGAAAATGAAATAAGAATAACATGTCTGAAAAGAAGAATCACTGGAAACTTCAAGAAGAGAAAATTAAACATTCTGTGTCATCTCTCTTGCACTCTCTTTGCAAGATGGTGGAACTCTCTAAGAGTCAAATAACTGGGGCAGTCGGCAGGCGATGTATCTACCAGAAACAATATGACTGGGATGCTTTGTAGGATTACTCAGGGGGGCATTCTGATAGCAGTAGACAACAGCACCATGCACCCCAGGGGGCTTTGTGATTGGTCGGAATTTCAGTGCATATTACTCACCAGGAGTTGTGTGATTGGTAGCTGGTTCTGGGGGCTTTGGTGAAGGGAAGGGGCCATTTCGCTCTTCCTGAATAGGGGGACCCTGAATGGCATTAATGGAAAGATATTTGAATATGCTTCATATTTTACTGTGAGATATGTTTTTTGGAGGAGTCACAATTTGCTTAGGTCAAAACACAAATCCAAAAATGAGAAGGTAAATGCTCATGAAATCATTAAAAAATAATGCATAAATACATTCTTAACTTCTTTTAAAACTAAGTTTATATTTGATGGTTGTGATCTGATTTTGATAGGACAGTGAACAGAGAGACAGCAAAATCAACTGGAAAGAGACTGAAATGACCACGGGACGGATTCACGGCTACTTAGTGTGAGGTCCACTTAGACCTAAACAATATTATCGAAAGATGCATAGCAGTCAAACAGTAGCTGTGAAATAGTAACTCAAATAGTAATTCTGTGAACTGATTGGTAGCCTAAGTCAAAAACACCAGGGTCATGGATTTGATACCTGGGAGAGATACACTGATGAAAATGTGCATCTCACTGTAAAATTGTATAAATGTCTGCTTATGTCACTGCATTGTATAAATGTCTGCTAATATGCATCTGCTACTGTGTGTATATTAGCATGCATAATATACCATATATGCTAATGGACATTTCCATGGAAGTAGACTTTTTTGTCACATCCATAATGAGGCAAATAAAAGGACATGTCATTGGTATGATGTGAATGATTACATGAAATGTTTTGTACATTTTTTATGTATGTTCTACTGCCAAAAAAAGAAAACGTTAACATTTTTCATGCCATGGTTTTTTATTGATGTTATGGATGTGACAAAAACATGTTTTTTCCCTGCCCTGATATATATTGGATATATATGGTTGGACTGACTTTGTCTCCATTGTCATCAGCCTCCTCGTCCACAAAGGCGAAGGACTCCCAGCTTGCCCTGACACAGGACTCCTGCTGCTGCAGACCCTGATGTTGCATCATAATTCGCCGCTCCACCGACAGCCACCAATCACACAGAGCCAACAGTTCTGCCCGGTCCACAGAGCCCAACAAGATCATGTTTTCTGGAGGTGAGAGGAAAAGTGACAGCCTTAAAGGCCAATCATGAGAAAAAATACTTGAATGATTAAAGATTAAAGGTCTCCAATGGCTTTTAAAGTGAATGGTGATGATCAGTCAATAGTATGTGAGTGACCAGTCACACTTTGCTGTAGTCAAGAAAGGGTTGTCAGATGAAAGAAGTACCTTTTGAATCCACCAGAGGGATGGTTTTAAGTGACACAGAGTCGAGGAGATACAGCAGCTCTCGGCATGTTGTCTGCGAACAGACGAACTTCACCCTCCGCACCATGATGTCCTCAACAAAGATGTTATACTGACTGGGGACGGGAGGCAAAGGAGAGGGGAGATGCTGAGTTCCGACAGCCTGTCATTACCCCACTGAAGGCATGACTGATTACTGATTACCACTTGTGCTTTTGACAGCTTGACACTGGGTACAATGGCCAACAGCCTCTGCTTAGTCTCTTCAATGGCTTCAATGGCTTGGAACATTATGTACATAACTATGTGTTTGCAATGTCGATAATGTAAGGTGTCTTTATCAGTGTATAGGCTAGTATATGTTTGTCTGTGTGTGTGTATGTGTGTGTGTGTATGTGTGTGTGTTGGGCGGATGCACGGGGGGGTATGATGGTGGGGGGCAGGGTCTGTGAGTGTGTGTGCATGTGTGTATGTCTATGTGTGAGTGCACAGGTGTGTATTAGTGTGTGAGTGTATGTGTCTTTTTTTGTGTTTGTGTGTATGTGTATGTGTGTGTGTTACTTCACTATATATGAAACTATTCTGTTGGACAGTGATTAGGGAATTTATTTGCATGTTGCTGTGTAATCTAAGTTTGGAATACCCCAGTACTTTATTTATCTGTCTGTGAGGGATGGCTTGTGCAAGCATGTATGTTATGTGTGTCTGTGTGATGTGATGTATGTGAGTGTGTGGAAGAGAAAGAGAAAACATGTGAAAGAAAGAGCAAAGTGTGTATACACTGTATCTGTGTATGTAGAAGTGTGTGTGATTGTAAAAAAGTGTGTATATATTGTATCTGTGTATGTGGAAGGGTGTGCGATTGCAAAACGTTGAAACTATAACCATGCATTCTCTCCAGAGGTCTTCAACTTTGGATGTCATGTTTCTAAGCAAACTTTTTACATTGGTTGCACCGATGCACACAACTTTTATTCCTTTACTTACACCCATTTCATTATAGCAATGCAATCATAGGAGTCAGAGGTTTGGGTCAGAGCTGACCAGAGGAGTACAGATGGGCCTCTGGAAAATGCACATCTGTGATGTAGTCACTGGTATGGGTTAGAGGTGGAAAGTCGAAGAACTTCTAGGAAGTTTCAAATATTAAAGCTTTATGACGGTGCATTTCATTTCAGACAAGTCACTATCAATTCTGGTACAACCTGTGATTTTTTTTTAACTGTACTGAACAAATTGTTTGCATGCTGATTGGTTGCACCCGAATTGGTTGTGCCTACATGAAAATGTTGGCTGGGATTACTTACTACTTGTATGATGGACCATCCTCATGCATAAAGGCACTAATATGGTTTATACATTATTCTATAGGCCAGATAAGAATATACAGTATGCTTTCAATATGACTTTATCTTATGGGAGTGTCCTAACAGAGCCAACATGGCTGCCAATGCAGTTGGCCCTAAGGGCCAGTTGCTCACCTGATGTGACCGAATCCCAGTTCGGGCAGGTAGGGTAGTTTCTTCACCTGGATGATGGAGTCGTAGAGGGAAGGCTGTAGGCCCTGCGCCACCATGTTGGCCAGGATCACTGCCACCATCATGGGCAAGATGTGTGATATCTGGCCCGTCAGCTCGAAGCAGATCACTGCTGTGGAGACGGTGTGTGTGACGGCACCCGTCAATGCCGCAGCACCTGAAAGAAAGAGGGGGAGGGTATACACACGAGTGTAAATATCACAGGATGAAAAAGAAGTCAATGAGCTAATTCAGTGATTAAACACTTTTTTAAAAGGCCTTTACACAGTGAACCTAATGGCTCCTCTTAGAAATGTTAATATCATAGGAGGAGAAACCTGACATAGGAAATGGCTTGAGAGGGGAGAAGGTACAAGGTATGAAATTGGAAATTGGAAAATCCTAAATTAGGAAGAGGATGAAAAGGTTACAGAGAACATCCAGCCTGAGGAAGAGGGACATTTAGCCAACTCAGGACAAACAGCAACAACAAACACAACATGATGATATGACACAACATGCATGAGCTAGAAGCAGGAGAAGAGGAAAAGAGGACTGACCAATCACAGCATACCCTCCAGGGATGATCCGGTAAAGGATCCCATCAAACAGGATTCCATGAGGGAAGAGGGAGGCCATGATCTCTCCCACTAGACGACCAAACGATGCCCCTGTGGCGACAGCAGAGGTTACCCAGCATGCATTAAGGGTGCTGCAGTGCCCAGTCTCTATGGCTAACCCAGTGCATACATCTTTTTTTACCATTACAAGTTTATGGATTCTGCATGTGATGTGAAATCTAGCACCTGAGTAAGCATTGGTGGTAAGTGAGAATTGGTGGTAGGCATGTTCGTCATATAGTTTGCCTCTCCCTGTATGATGTTATGCCTTTTCACTGTTGTAATAGAGATGGACAATATGGCATAAAATTTGATCAGGATGTATTTTTCCATATTGATCAATCTCGATTTTCACAATTAGGGCTGGGCGATAGAACTTCAAATCAAAATCATCTTTAACTGGACTGCACAGAATCACATGATAACATATGTAGTAGTGGAACAGTACACGGAACAGTACATGAGTACACACAGTGGAATGCATAGACTATAAAAAAAAGGTTTACAAAATAAATAATAATAACAGTAATAATAAACAACAATTAATTGGTATGTGCTTGATCATTGTCAATTAACAGTTACGTTTGTCAGTTCGATTAATTGCCCAGACCTATGATGTAGTCTTTCAACTTACGGCAATGTGAATAAAGTAGAATAGAATAGAAAAGAATACAATAGAATACCCAGAACAAAGACAGGCATGAAGGCTCCTGAGGGGATGGGCATGGTGGTAGAAACAGCAGACATCCAGAACTGTAGCCAGCAGAAAAGAGAGAAGTCTTCTGTCACGCAAGTCAGTGTGTGCGTGTGTGTTTGTTTGTGTGAAGGAGTAGGAGAGAGAGAGAGGTAGCGTGTGTGTGTGTGTGCTTGTTTGTGTGTGTGAAGGAGAAAGAAAGAGAGAGAGAGTGAAAGAACGAAAGACAGTGTGTGTGTGTGTGTGTGTGTGTGTGTGTCTGTGTGTGTGTGTGTGTGTGTGTGAGTATGTCTGTGAGTGTCTACGAGTATGTGTGTGTGTGTGTGTGTGTTTGTTTCATGTCCGTATGTGTGTGTGCACATTTGTGCCTGGAGTGGAAGAAGTACCTTCATGACAAAGAACAGAAGCAGGATGACAAACACATTGACATCAGGGTGCAGCCAGGCAGCAGAGCGCCCCAGGCCAGGCGGAGGCGGGTTCCCCCACACCTTAGTCCAGGTGAAGTTATCAAACAGAGAGTTGATGGCCTCTCTGGGCATCAGCTACAAAAATAAACAACAAACAACAAAACAAAACAAGTAAACTAAACAAAACAAAAACAAGTAAACCAAACAGGTAAGCAGTAAAAAAGTATAATCAATTGGTCAAGAGCATAGTAGCCTATTTTCTGTCTAGTTACACCTTTAAGTTAAGTCGGGAACATCAGGGGGAAATTATCATCAGGTGACATCAGGGAAAAAGAAATATTTGCAATCTGCTATTTTGCATGTTGGAGAATATTGGTATAAACAAAAAATTTGCATAGACCATATGGCTTATCATGTGATAACTTGCCTTACTTATACTGTGCAAAACATTTCAGACGGTCAGGAGTAATACTTTTGTAAGAGTAGACTCAGAGACCGGCCATGCTCAAAGATTGGTGTCTGTAACTTCTACCACAGGAAGTCATCACACTTGTTAAATGACCTGACCATGAAATTATAAATCTACGTTATTGATAATAGAATTATATAATGTTGTACACTATGAATGTACCCTGACTTTTTAAGTACCATAAATAACAATTCTATATGTCATTTTAGGCAACCTACAAAGGTTTGGCTTTACCAAACCTTTGCAATAGCTATGCCACCTCTTAAAATGGTTCAACTGCCTCGTCATGAAAGCACTCATTGTTCCAGAACTTGTGCTCAGACAGTGGCATATTGCAAACTCAAATGAAGCATATAGCTTTGAAGATATTTGGGCCAAGGGAAATTGGATGGAACAAACTGCCTATTTGACTGTGAGACTCAGGTGCAACCACAGTCAGAGACTTTCATTGGTCTCAGACCACATTTTCTTTTGTCACAAAATTGCCTTCTAGGTCACTTGTCAACAAAAGTTTTAAGATAAAGCCCACCACACTGGCAGACCAGCAAAGAGACAGACAGAAAGACAGACAGCATCAAACCTCTCCCGCCATAAACTGTCCAAACCCAGGTGGAAATGTCAAGGTGGAGATCACTAGGGTTACAACTCCTGGGAATATCAGCCGGCTAGAAGAACATGTTGATGTTATGGTTATAAACTCATATCAAGTAAACATCTTCCAGTGAAGGACAACTCAAACAAATGACTTTACTCTACTATTCTGCAGTGTAAATGTCATGACTAAACTGCAACAGAAGCCAATAATACTACAAGTACCAAAAACATCTTTACTGATGCTTTTTTTGCTGATGTTGTATTTAGGGCCATTCTAATCCATTCTACTTAGAGACGGTTGTGTTCTAAACAATCTTTGATCTAGCCTGGTTTAATGCAGTGAGGTGTTCTTACTGTCTGGTGAGGAAGCGTGTCAGTGTGTTGGGCCTCCTCATGAACAGTACTACCTGCCGATTCAGATAGACGAAGAAGGCTCCCAGAAACCCACAGGAGATGCTAAAGAGAGGGACAAAGAGTGGAGAGACATTTTGAGTCTCCCTGTTTTGTTACGCATGCACACCCCCAAAGCCTGGCCAGTAGCCATTAAGCTCTGCCTGAGAAACCAGACCCTTCAGAGGCAAACCAAGGGGTCTTTCACCATCCTCTTGTCTCTCACACTTTGCCGCAGTTCAGTGTTCAGCAAATTGTGGTTTGAGTATGCCAGGGAATAGGTTAACATACTGCATGTACCAAAAGCATTGAGTTTTTTACTGATGCTGTAAAGAGACCATTTACAGGACTCGAGATGACCCTTCGATATGGTCTTGAATGCACCATTACATCCATGATTGCACTCTTACATTGATGTGTATATGATACTTTATGTCATCATACACATTGGTATTACAAGAGAACACAGTCTGTGGGAATCTAGGTCACACAGAGAGCAGGCATTTTTCGACATAACATCAAAGGGTTCTTTCTTCAAAGGGCCACAGAAATCCAGCTTTCTGGAGAACCACAACTCGCTTTTTGAATGAATGCCTTTTGATAAAGAGTCTCTCATTTCACCTTTATTTAGCAAACTTGTGAATAGGAACTTTAATACTATACGGAGCAGAATTGCCAGGTTCTGGGACACTGATTCAGACAGATAAATTAAGGGGTGTGAAATGGGTGGGGGTGGCGGTGGGGGTGGGGGTGGGGTGGGGGGGCGTGCTGTGTCAGTGGTTATTGTGAAGACCGGAAAGGGAGGGCAGAGTTGTTAAAGCAGAAATCTGCTATGATACAATCCATAGCCCTGTTGTTCAAAGGTCAGCAAGTGCTGTAGACAGGACAGAGAAAATTACACAGACCGAATAGTGAACTAAATAGTGAACAGTTTCATTTTCCTATGCCCCATTCAGTTACTGTTAGCTGCTGGTTTACTATTTGGTCTATGTTACATCAAATGTTACATATTTTTCCTACAGGCAACACTAGGTAGGCTAACCTCAAACAACATGGCTTTGGATTGAATCACACTGGATTTCTTCTTGAACATGCAGATAGCTGATTAGAGGAACTCCTGAGTTGGGCTGGGGGATGGGGGTGTAAAGAGGGAGGAAGGAAGTCCAGCACAGTGCACACAGCGGCATCACTGGCCCTCACCACGAACGGCACGCTCTGGCTCTCGCTCTCACCCAATCACGGCAAATGCCGGCAGCTCCTGCAGGTCAAACGGGAAGTCCATGCGGAAATTGGTTCGGAACAGAGCAGTAATGGTGACTAAAAGAGACAGACAACATGAAGTCAGGAAAGGAAAACAAACAAACAAAGAAACAAAAAACAGGAAAAAAGGAGAAAGAGCAAATAATAAATTATTAATAATATTTTCTATGCATGACATAGTATAGTAATAGTATAGTAATATTCTATTTATTTTATTCCATTATTTTATAAGTTTTTGTCAAATCGTGCGTTGGGTAAGTGGATAAGTTGGATAGTGGCACTCTTAGCTGGCATGTATTGTAGATTTCGCTTGTACCTGAGGGCACATTGATAATTTATTGGCTGTTTTAAGAGCACATGCTGAGCTATGAAATAACTTGCATCAAATCTACAAAATGGGCACAATTAAAATTTTGTATAACATATGGATAAAAGTACAGTTACAATTTCATTACACTGTACTTATCTAATGCTAATCGGACAGTGACTTTGCCAAGTCTACACTAGTGAAACAGTACTATGGTATCTATTTTGACTTCCTCTTACTTTACCTGCATCTTTGTTAAATACAGAGAGCACTCTGAATATGAAGGCACTGAACACAGCTGCAAAGTACCCTCTCCAGTAATTCCTCACAGCAAAGTAGGTAGAGGTGACCTCTATACTGAAGAGCACTCCTAGTGGCATGGAAGAAAATGGCATTATGACATTTTAAAAACTCATGTATTTATAAATGCATAGAAGTACAAAGCCCACTTATGTAGAAGTAGTTACTTATATCGATATACTTTAGTCCTTGTCAAATAATAGAAATAAGTCTGTAAAAAAAAAGTGTCAGACATGAAAATTGTGAGTTGTAGATGTGGATGGCTCACCTCCAAGAGGTGTCCCAAAACAGCATCCCACCCCAACAGCACAACCAACGGTCAGGATGTCCGTGTAACAATAGGGGCTCTACTGACACATGGGACAGGCCATGAGAGAGAAGGTGAAGGGTAAATGAGCGAGAGAGAAATTTTGGGACAGGCATCGAAACTGTTTTATATTTGACTCAGAGATCAGTGGTTACATTCAAGCTAAAAACCAGCTGAACTGGGTTAAACTAGTTTCACCAGTTAGTTTGTTTGCCACCTTAAAGTGTGTTTTCATAGAAGTTTCAATGGTTTGGCTGGTTTGATCAGTTTATGATGGCCATTCTATTAGTTTTGCTAGCCATTTCCAGCATAAACAAGCCTATTGGTGCAACCATCTTATCTGATGGTTTGGCTGGTTTGACCTAAAATCAGCTCCCAGCAAAGGTTAGTTTCCAGCTGGATTTTACCCACTCCTGAAGTAACTCAGGTTAGCCCGTAGTAATCTCACTTTGTCATTTATCCCCTTAATCTTCATCAAAAAAAAAATCTGTTCTTGTACTTACCTGGTAAACCCCTGACAGGAAAGACATGAACTGGCTAAGAGAGGCGGCACAGATGCTGGCAATGTGAACAAAAGGACCCTGTTAGACAGATGAAATGGAAGGAGAGGAGAGGAGAAGGAAGTGGATGAAAAAAACATAAACGGCTTTGACAGCGCTGTGACAGAGAGGCAGAAGGGGAATCACAAGTGAGACGAGAAGAGATGGAACTGGGTCAAGAAGATGGTAATGTGAGAGAGCGCACCCACCTCTTTGCCCACTGGCATGCCACTGCCCAGGCCGGCCGTCAAGCCCACAACCTTTGCAGCGAATGCCCGGAGTGTCAGATACTCCTTCAGGATCACACCTCGCAGGATGGTCTTCAGCTCAGGGATACCAGAACCTGGCACACCAGATTGCTGTCGTCAGTTATAAATGACTGACATTATAAGTATATGATATGAGACCGCTAGCATTCAGGGGAACCATGATGAAAGTGAGACCCAAATGAGGTCAGTGCAAAGACTGACGAAATTAGATTTTTGTGAATAAATAAAGTTCAAAAATAACGATCAAATGAGTAAAGTGTTTTTGTCTCTAATTATGTAAAAAAATATCATAATATTCAGCCAAAACATGTCTAATTACTATGCCCACTACACTATGCTTATAATTCTTTCAGGAATCAACAAGAAAAACACATACACATGCTGCACACAAATCATTTGGCCATTTGAAGAGGTAGCCTACAAATGAAGGGATCAAGGGGTCACAGTTTAGCAAAAGGACATTGAACATTAGCCAGAAACACTTGGCAGATATCCATGGATCTGCACTTGGGAAATGCCCACAGGTACAATGAGGACAGGGGACTGGCATAACTGGGCATGGGGCATGGTACTCACCGATAGCCTGTGGTGCCACCAGGTGGCAGAAGAAAGAGGCGAACATGATGAGGATCATGGGATAGGACACCCAGGCCAGATACTGTAACGGAATATTACCCCTTAGCTCGGCATGGATCCACTTGTAAGCTGATGGTAAGGGAATACAGCGTGGGAAAGAGAGAGAGAGAGAGAGAGAGAGAGAGAGAGAGAGAAAGAAAGAAAGAAAGCGGGATTGAGCAAGAGTGAATAATAATAACCATTATTTTGATAGAAATACAGAGCCATCACATGTCCAGAAAGACAGACAAGGAAACAGTCAATCTAACTTAGAATGATGAAACTGAGGTATGATAAATTATGATTTAAGGTTGTTGATCAAACAGTATAAACAATGTCAGCTACATCACTAGCATGGAATTCCACTGAATGTAAAATGAATGTTTTTATGCAAAAATTATAGTTATATATAACTTATAAACAAAATTAGATTAGTTATTGTATATCCTCTGGTTGGTTAAATAATAAATAATAAACAATAAATAAATAAATCATGTTTGCCCTGGCTAAAATAAGTATTATGAAAAACTACTAGTAAATGCAAAGATCATTGCATAGTGACCAAGACAGAGCAACATAATACACTACAATGGTTCCAGTCTGTGTAAGTGGGAGTGTCACATAACGTCATAATATAAACTTTACAATGATCTTCTGTATCAGCGTATGAGGGCTTGAGTCTGATCTGCATAAAGGGGGATTTTCCAAATTTTTTTGCAAAAATAGAACACGGAACTTAACGAATGTTTGTGCTTCTCATTCGCTTTTACCCTCTCAGGTAAAAGTATACCTTGTAGACTTTTGGCGCTAGCATAGTCCATACTCCAGCTGACCAGAGCCATGGTAATCCCCAGAAACACCAGGAAGATCCAGTCCTCTCCCAATTTGGAAACCAGGAACTTCTGCACACGTGCCACACAGTCTGAAACAAGAACATGTGGAGGAGGCTTTTCCTCTTCGTAATAATCTTATCATTCTGTGACAGTTTTGTCCAAAAAGGCCAAATTCAACAAGCTAATCAATCCAAAGCCCTGTTGTTAAAGTCACCAAATGCTGTCAGTAGGAAAAAGAAAAAAAAAAAAGATACAACATAGACCGAATAGTGAACTGGCAACTAACACTAAGTGAATGGAGCACAGCAACTTTCAGTGTCATTTTGCTATGCCCCATTCAGTTAACATTAGTTATTGGTTAATTGTCTGGTATGTGTTGCATCAAATTTCCTGGTTCTTTTTCCTGTAGACAGTATTCAGTGACCTTGAAAAACAGGGCTATTGACTGATTAACAGCAGATTTCTCCTTTAAGACCACAAAGCAATATAATGTTGATGTCTGGTTATAGTTTATCAGATACTTTCTTAGTAGCTACAGTATGTTCAGTAATCAGATGTCTTTATAGACTATACACACAAGTTATTGAGGCTGACATTATACAGATTGCATATATTGTGCAGAAATGTAAGAAGGCTTAATCATAACAACTATGTTTTTTATTGTGGTAAATTATGACTTTCCATCGGCCAACAAACATGTAGCAATATTCACATCATTAATCACATAAGACTAGGCCAACTAGGCCTAACCAAATGATCTCTGACTTGGCAAAAGAGATGAGAAATAGCCTAGAAATCTAGACACACCCTTGCGGTGGCAGATAGTTTAGCATGATTATGACAGGGTTGTGACAGTGCAAATCAACTAAGTGGTCAAGGAATAGTGGTCGTTTGAATCATCTTTTTCATCGACTTTGAAAGAGTTAGACTTGGGCTTTTCTTTGAAAGTTCAGCAGAAGAAACACTCAAGTCATTCATTTCAAACAAGGACATATATGCTGTTTTGCCAACGTTGATCTGAGTGATCGTAGCGCTATCCAGTTTGAAAGACAACCACTGACTCCACCCCTAGTATTGAGCCTGGTGTATCTGTTGTGGTCAGACTATGCATTTTGATGTTATAGTCTGGCTTGTCAGGCTAGATGAGAAGCCTATCAAATGGAGATTCAGAACATCATGGGGTGGGGTGGTGATGAATTGCTGTGCTGTCTCCTATACATAGAGACGGCAAGTCTGGTTAACGCCCTCAAAATGTGAGGACGGGGTTGGCGTGGGGGAAAGTGGTGGTCGATTTATAATGCAAGTGAGTCGAGAAAACTGAAAAAAAACTTATATGAGATGATTTGTCTGATGATTATCTGTTTGCTTGCTTGGGTTTATATAATAATGGAATATAAATTTCCATGATTTGACTGATAGAAGTGTCATGAGTGGACGCATCATTTTACTTCCTCCAATGGGTAGCCTGATTAGCTCAGTTTAGCAAGCTAAAGTTAGTTACATTTACCCTGGTGATAAATGAAGGTAGCAAGCTAGCAAGCCAACGAACAGTTATCAACCAAAGTTGTCCTCAATATCAGTTTGGAGGTGTACCAAGTTGACATGGTGTTAACCAGACTTGCTGTCTGTATCTATTCTTAACCAGCAGCCATCGTGGGGTCATCTCTCTCTAGGCTAACCTTTAGCCCATCTTATTTTACAGCTGATTTAAACTTTGACCTCTCACCTCTACATTTCGAATAGGATCTCCGCTTCTTCAGCGAGGACATGTGGCCATGCTCGGATTTGGGGCTTTTTCCGGCGTCGGCCTCTGTGTCGGGGTGGCGGCTGTGATGCCGACCATGGTGGCTTCGACTGTGTCCACGGTGACTGTGAACGTGGGAGTGGCCACGGTGATGGTGGCCATGGTGATGTTGCTTCTTCCATTGTCTCTCTGTCAGCAAGCGAGTAGCCTCTCTCCTGCGTGAGGAGCCTGGGTGCTCATGGTATTCCCCATAGAGCTGTGGAGACAGGACAGCGGGCAACAATTAGCTGTGGGAAAAATATCTTTATTCTTTGAATCATGTGATATTTAGCAAAAATGTCAAAGCACAACCAGCAAAAGTGCCAAGTAGGGATACTAGAAACTACCGATGTTGTGTTTGCTGATCTTGTAGGGTTAAGGCTAGCATAGCTGAGTCTGATAGCTTGTTAGCATGCCTCATGGGGTGACTTCAGCACTTCAGCACAGGCGAATTTCACCCTTAGTGACCTAAGCACTTTGTAGACAATTTGTTGAAACCATGGAAATGAATGCTGCCAGCAGTTGACAGGAACAAATTGGCTTTTATCCTGAACTCCACCTACAATTTTAAAAAAATCATTTGGACTATTTTTTTGTGCACATCATCCCATCAACATTTAGATCACTTTCAGACATAGAATTATGCTGACTTATTGGCCAGCAGGAGCATTGGCTAGTTAGTTAAAGGGCTAGGCTACCATCACGTCTGCAAGACGGCTAACTTGCCAAATGCAATACATATCAAGAATGGACAAACCTAGATTTCGTATGATTAGTTGATAGGTTTAGCAGGTCTAAATCAAAACATCAGGTAAGGTAGGCATCTTTGACTAACAGCTTCTCAGAAATTATTTTAATCAGTGATCTCCTTGTTTTTCTTATTTTTAGCCATACCACAAAAATCTACTACCAATCTGACTGCGTGTTAGTCTGTAATTGTGTGTCTCACTGTGACTATTAAAACTTCACAGATGTAAACATTCAATGTAAACATTCACAATCTGCCCATGCACCTATATCGATTTAAAAGTCAGAAGACAAAAAAATGTATTTACACTAAACAATAGCGAAGAATTAATTTGATATCTCACTTAGACATTGAATTGTTTAGGTACTTTAGGTGAAGTAGTCCTTACTTCAAAAACACAGTAGAGTGAAACAGTGGATAGGTCATGTTCTCACAGAAATAATAAGGGCATCCCAAAATAGACAAAAGTGCTCAACAGGATTGAAAAACCCTTTCACAGCGGAAGCACATCACTCCATTTAGATTTATAACATAGGAGACTCTCCAAACATGCGGGAAAGTGATAGTCTAACCCTGAGCTGCCTATCCTTCTCACACACACATACCGAGGCCTCCACGAGTTACACACACAGGGACAGACGCGTTGATTCCCATGCTCTCACTCAACACACTACGCACACAGCGCTAATAATAACACACACACACATGCACACACACACATACACACACACACACACACACACACTCTCTCTTAAGACCTGCTCACTGCAGAAGTACATGTCAGAATGCTGGCCTCTCAGCAAGCTCATCTCAATTACAAGGTTTGTTTTTATCTCAGTTTGAACAACATCTGAATATTTCAATCTTAGCACTTTGTACAGTAAGTCAACACAGTTAAAAATAACTCAGAAATCAGTTTGACAGTAATTAGTGTAGGGGCCTGGCCAAACTAACTAACTCGCTTCTGTTTGTGTTTGAAACAGAAAATCACACATTTAGACAATTTAGCTCCCATCTAAGGGAGTTCAACAGTGAGCGTTGATTATAGCCTAACCCACACTATCTTGACCACCCAAGGTAGACCTTAAACTAGATATGGCAGTACAGATTGTATGAGGTTCTATAGATGCCACAACTTAATATGGCACCAGTCTAATAAAGGTGTGTTTTATTTGTGACATCAGTAAGTACCAACATCAGTAAGTGTAAAGCAGGGTCTTTGAGTGGTAGCCACCTATGAAAATAGTTTATGGCAAACATCACATATATCCTCCATTCTTCAGGGAGGAATGTGGCAGGGGGTGTGTAGAACAAACTCTATAATTCATATAATATATCAGGAGGACATTTTATTTTCTTGTTTTCAGTTTTCTTATTTTTGTTCTATACTGTACTGATCATGTATTTTTATGGTTACCCTTTATGACAGGGCCCTCATAAAGTGTATAATTTTCATATTTTGAGTAGTAGAAGATGCTCATTTCAGTGCTCAAGTGTTTCCTATTTAACATGTATCTGTACAAAGAATCTGTACATAGCCTTATGTAATTAAATACATGGTGTTACATTTTATCACACGGATATTACACCGTACTTCACAGATATTACACTGAGGTGTAGACTTTATTACACAGATATTACACTGTACTTCACAGATTTTACACTGTACTTCACAGATGTTACAATGTAGTTCACGGTGAACATACTCAAACAACAATAAACAGTAACAAATGTACTGTACTAGCAAGTGCTACCTTTTTGATGTTTATTTATGATGTGAAACTGTAAGATGATCTATATAATATACTTGAACATAAAGTTATGTTGACAGGAACAGGTTTATTTGCATGAGATCACACATGATTTGATTTTATTACAAGTTTCCATGGCCAGCCTCAAGTTCTGCCAACATAACATTTTGAAACCACGCAGCTGTTCACTACTCCTGTGTCCAATTTAATGTGTGGAATTTAGCAGCTAAAAATTTTTACAGACTATGCATTTTATACATATTACATTTTTTATACAATATCATTTCCTGTTTATTAAGTGTAGTTAATGACCGTAGTTTATTAATGAGGTTCATACATTCATTTTGCTAATTTTCTCTAATGTCTGTGACGTTAAAGATGACTATACATGCATGCATAGATGCATTTTCTTTATTTAACTCCCTCCTGAAATTATGATCTAGTTCTTATTCAGTTAGTAAAGTTAAGGTTAATACATGGGTGTGGTTAAAATACAGGTGCCATCAAAACATTTGCTTGAGGTTTATACGTGTTGGTGCAGCTTATATACAGAAAATTAATATACCACAAATCCCCCTAAAGTATGTATATGAGACAGATGGAAATTCATCTAAAGACTGACTCTGGATCAGTGGCAGCGTGTCCCTGGATGTCTACAGGCCTGAGCGGTCAACTGGGACTGTTTGGGCTGCCTTTCAATAAGCTCTCAGCACCTCTTAATTTAGTATACACAGGCAGCAGTGCTTTCTCAGTCACCGGCTCTCTCAGGGACTGTATTAGGCATGTCGATTCACACCAGTCGCAGGCCCATCAGCATCTGACGGCTTGGGAAGCCCTCTAGACTTCCAGCTGAGGTGGGTTTTTTAGTGGTGCATTATGGGTATTTAGTTTGTGGCCCGTTATCCTTGCATGATCCCAAGCATGGCTGAAATAGCTGCTCGTATTTCACCAATAAAGTGGATCAAACACCTCTTGGGTGGATCGTATTGGATGGCTCGCTGTAAAACAGAGACTCAGTGACTGCGGGAAGCTGTCAGCATCAGCCACTGAATTCCGTGCTGTTCCTTTTAGAGGGAGTATCAACGTGCTGGAGAAATGCCAACAAAGACTGGGATTTTTTTTTTGGTTGCATAAATCAATAACTGAAAGATTTAAAAACAGAAAGCAACTCAAGTTATTCTAACTATATAGACAACAACAGGAGGTTAAATTTACTACAATCAAAAGGTGTAAAATTACAGACCACTGTCACAGATGTTCTTCCAACTGTGTAAAACAGATTAAATGACAGTTACAAGCAAGTCTTGCAGTTTTCCAACCCATATTTTATCCAATTTACAGAAAGAAAAACAGCTTAACAACCTCTGCCCTAGACAATTCCCTAAAGATATTAACACTCATCCAGCACAAATGTGATATGGTCTCGCACTCTTCCTGGAAAAAAAAGAAATAGAAAATCCTCTGGGACGGCGGTTGAACCCAAATAGCCGCTAACTGCGGGCCCAGTCTGAGCCAAGCACAGCCATCATCAGGGAGAAAACCCTCTCTTCCATCTGTCTCATACATGGCTTTGAAGGCCCACTGCTCCCCTCACCCTCCAGCTAAAATTCTTCTTATTAATAGTGGCCTGCGTGGGCATCGCGCATACACATAAGCTAAATGTAAACACTCCTAAGCTTCAATCACCTGCCATCAGCAACAATCCTTCATTAGCATTATAGCATACCAGCCAGCAGCTATTGTGCTATATATGCTATGTGTATGTGTGTGTGTGTGTGTGTGTGTGTGCACATGTAGTCCCAGGCTCTGTTGTGCAATGCAAAGTTGTGTTTAAATCTGAACATCAATTTGACAGACAGGGTCAAGACATGGAGCAGGTCAGTTGATCTGCCCATCTGCTGAGTATTAGTTGGGGATTCTGATTCTCTCCTTAACTGTACTTAATGTTGCCTTGACCAGCATTTTGTACCACTCTGCCACTCTGGCTACTATAAGGGGTAATTAAAACTGCTAAATCTTTACCATGCATTCGACACCACTATTTTAATTCGATGGTTCACCTTTCATGCTGCATATTTGATAATGTATGCATCACGTATATCATATAATTCACTCCTCACTCAAGCTCACTCTCTCCTCGTTCCCTCACTGTATCCAGTTCCCTTCAGACATTCCCACAGTACATATAATCCCCTGCTTTCTCCATATTTCACCCCTCCCTGACTCTCTCAGGTTCTTCTTCTTCTCTTTCTCTCTATCCTTTGCTCTCTCCCTCTCTCTCTCTCTTTTTCTCCCTCTCTCTCTCTCTATGCCTCAAAATCTTTGACCTGACTCCCCAAACTTCACCCCCCACACACCCTCCTCCTCCACCTCCTGCTCTCGTACTCCCTTGGTGTAACCCTACCCTCTGGGCTATTTTTACCAGCGTGTGACCCAGTGTTCACCGACACACTTATACACACCTCTCCCTCTCTCCTCTACTCTCTCTCTCTCTCGCTCTCTCTCTTGTCCCATGGATGTATCTTTCAATCTCTCTCTATCTGTTCACCTGTCAATCAGAAGCCTTGCAGATTTGGGGGGATTCAGAGCAGGTGCTGGGGGACTTCAAAGCTGAGTTGCAGGCACAAAGATGCCAAGTCTTAAGCATGAGAATTTTTAATTCGTAGCTAGAAAAAAACAAAAAACCTTTCTTCAACTAGTTAACCATACTGTAGAACATTCCGGAATATTCTAGAATGTTCTCTACTGGAACTGGGCTACATTAGATTAGAGAGAGAAGGTGAGAGCATCCTACTGCTGAACATCAGATGAGAGGGAGCACCCAACTGCCGTGGCTCACGTGACTCTTAGGCTAAACCCTCCGTAATGCTTCCCTCCTAAATTGGGTGAAAGACAGGGCTGCAGTCTGTCAGGCACGCAGCGGGAGTTGTTGATGGCGTGCCAAAGTCAAAGGTAATGCTCCTGAAGGACTTCTAAATGGGGGGCTTTCCCTATGCATACGTCACACTCAAAGCCACGTGCCAAATCCATTGTGCCCACTCTTGCTATGCTTTCACTTTCGTGGGGCCCCCCGACATCAATACCCATCCTGTAGCCTATACAAAACCTACACATGTGCACATGCTAACACAAAATACAGACAAGACAAACAGACACACACACACACATACATTATATATATATATATCTTCACACACACTTGCACACACATATATTTATACACACAGACATTAATAAGCAGTGATGACAATGGGGCAGAAACAATGTGCCTTGCTGAAAAAAAAGTGTCACTTCTGAATATAGTGCCGGCTTTCTGGGTGACTGTACAAACATAGGGTTATCACAGAGCACATGGCAGTATCAGCTGCTAGCCCAACACACACACACACATACACACACACACACACACACACGTGTATTCATCCACAAGTACATCCTATACAGGACATTGTCTCTCTTTATTTCTCACTCACTGTCACATGAACTAAAAAAACTAGATACCTGCACACACTCCCATACGAGCTAAGCGCTATCCCAAATCTCAGATGTTGCATTACATGCTGATTACAAACTGAAAAGAGCTTTCAAACAGCACTTTAGTTTGCCTCCTTGTAGGCAGTATGGCCACACTCTATCCCATCCTCAGGTGTGCGGTGGTGCACCACGGCACCACGTGATGGAAAAGATTAAGAAATATCGAGTTTCAAACAGCAACATATACTCCTGTTTATCTGCCTGAATCTGTGTGCTTGAAGTTACATGTCAGAGTGGGACACATTGATGAGGTCGCTCTTTAGCACAAACACCTTTCCTTCATCTACATTATAATAAACAATGTTGTCATAAACAACAGAAATAACAACTGCCGACATCTCAGCTAGTCTGAGCTAATAAAGTGCCATATGAGACAGTTGGTACAATTAGCAAACTTGCAGGGGTGCTAACTCAGTCAGAGATGGGCAAGGTGGAAGAGAGATAACAAGACAGGTGAAAGAGGAAAGTAAGAGAAAGAGAGATTAAGAGAAACAAGGAAGAGGAGAGGATAAATAGACAGAGAGAAAGACCGAGAGAAACAAGGAAGAGGAGAGGATAAATAGACACATAGAGAAAGAGAGAGAGAGAGAGCGAAGGAGAGCTCCCTGTAAACACCTGCTTTTCAGCACTTAGTGTCCCTCGCTAAGTGTTTTCCCGCCAGCGTGACTTGTCTGTTTTCAACACGTCTCCCTTCTCCAGTCACAGGGCAAGCAGCCGGTGCCACAGGACAAGCTGGCGCTGAAGATGGCGCCAGGGTTTGAACTAGACTGGCATGCAGGGGTTGTGCAAGACGTTGCAGGGGCAAGCAGGTGAGGCAATACCAAACACAACACAGAGAAGAAAAGGCAATGAAGAAAGAGAGAGAGAAAGTGAGGGAGAGATAAGGAGGTGATGGGATGGGGGAGAAATAGAGGGAAAGAGGGAGAGTGTGAAGGAAGAAAAGAGAGGGAAAAGTTGAGGAGTTGAGAGAAACTGACCAGGGTCTGTTGGTATCTCAGAGCCTTCCTTTGCGACGCATCTGCGGCCATTGACACACTGTCACTGACCCAAAAATAAACCGCTCCTCCGCCACAGCATTTCCAGCGCACGCACGCACACACAAACACACACACACACACACACATTAACTCATACACAGACACCACACAACACACACACACACACACACACACACACAAACACACAAGCACACACAGCCTATGTAGCTGAGACCCTTCTGAAGGAGCTAGTTTTCACCTTCTGAGTTCTTGATAGAGTGCATCTGTGTGTGTGTGTGTGTGTGTGTGTGTGTGTGTGTGTGTGTGTGTGTGTGTGTGAGTGAGAGAGAGAGAAAGAAAGAGAGAGACGGATGAGGTGGAATGATAGGGAGAGAGGACCCAGACACCAGATGCACACGCGCGCACGCACACACACACAAACACGCACACACACACACACACACACACACACACACACACACCAATCATCCTCATTTGGAGCATGGTAGACTATGGGCAATTCACTCTGGCTGCCCGTGGCAACCCACTAAGACCTTGATCGCCCTGTTAATTTGGAGGGTGAGGGGGACATTTTGGTATGGTGGTGTGTATGTGTGTGTATGTGTGTGTTTGGGGGTGGGGGGGGGGTGTGTGGGGGGGGTGTTAGGGTGTATTCAAAGGGACACTGTCAGCTGCCCGGTCCATAAGCCATAAGCCTTTTCTCATCACCCATATTCTCCCACAGAGCATGGCCTTATGCATAGCTGACTTTGAGAATATCTACAGCAAACAATATCTACAGGGCTTACATAGACTGCATGTGACACAATGACAATTGATTTTTATTTATCTAAGTGTTTATTTGAAATGGACAATGCACACCACTGTATTAATCTTAAAATGTAAATGTGCCAGAATTAGTTATTTAATATTTTGCTGTTGTCTGTTGTCTGAAGTTGTCTGAAGTTGAAGGTCAAATGCACCTATAATGAAATATATATATATTTTAAAATGGTTAATCAGTGATATTTAGAGCTTTAGAAGATTATGTCTCACATTCACACACACACACACACACACACACACACACACACACACACACACACACACACACACACACACACACACACACACACACACACACACACAAGGAACCTGGCTAGCGTGCAAGTAGCCTGAAAAGTTGTCAGTTCGAATCCCACCTGCCACCGTTGTGCCCTTGAGCAAGGCACGTAACCCTAAGTTGCTCTAGGGGAGACTGGCCCTGAACACTTGATAGTTGATGAGTTGTAAGTCGCTTTGGATAAAAGCCTCTGCTAAATGCATAAATGTAAATACTCATACATCATTAGATCTATACATACCTTTAAAATGTTTTCTTTTCTGAAGGATTTTCTTCTGATCCATTTACAGTAATATGAAACCAGAGACACTGGAAGCAACATTAAGCTTAATGGTGCCTATAACTACCACATGGGCAGGAATGAATATAGACCATTTGAAGAGAGTTTGATTATTAGCCTCACAGCTGTTCCCTCAAGGTTGACATTGCAAACAACCAAACTCCAAAGGAACAATACTAGAGGTTATCCATTATCAGGGGTCATTTTTACCTATGGTCGCCAAACACTGTGTACCCAGTACACACCCTTCAGCAGGCGTCCCTGTTGCTTTCGGCGATTGTTTAACAGAAACACACCCAAACAAATAAACACGTACACCCATGTACAACAGAAGAATGTAAGGAAGCAATCACCAAATGTCTGTGAGCAAAAAGTCTCACATGTGGCTTATCACACTACATGGACTCAGCCTCTTCTGAAAGGCTGAAAGGCCACACCTTTCAGGTGACAGTTCATTTTGGCTAATTTCCATGCAAAATAGAGGGACAGCACACCTTGGCTTTCATCAGCAGTCTGCCTAGACCGACAAGTTTTTTTAGTACTGTGAGAGCACAGTTAAGTCAGACGGAACATCTCAAAAGCCTCTGTGACATCACATTGGTATGAGTGACATGCATAGGGGTGTTAATGGCAGAATGGAAAAGGACATGCACTTTGGGTAATTTTAATACATGTGCATTGTACACACACATGCACACACAGACTCTGCCACTGTAAGAAGTACAGCTGTCTACAATTACATTGTTATAGTATCAGACAGACAGACACAGATAGATAGATAGATAGATAGATAGATAGATAGATAGATAGATAGATAGATAGATACTTTATTGATCCCAGAGGAAATTATAAATCTCTCTCTCTCTCTCTCTCTCACACACACACACACACACAAAACACACACTGCAAAGAGAAAAGAAATGTAAAAACAATTTAACCAGTGAAGAGTATGATGTCTGTGTGCACATGAAAACAAATCTAGTTTCAGCAACCCCACACACACACACCCTAGTTTCATCCCCATTCCACCCCCACCCCCACCCCCACCTCAGCATATGGAAACACACAGGGCATGAACGCGACAATGACATGTACAGTAATGACACAAGCAAGGCCCACATGGATTACACCATGAGTAGAACAGGAACAGTAAGAAAATAGGGGCGGGGCATAAAGTGCTGACTCACGTGGCTGGTGGCACATATGAGGAACACTTGACACAAACACAGAAGATTGACAGCCACTGTGAGAGAGTGAAACCCTAGCATAGCTGCCAATTAAAATGGAGTAGTACTGGCTAGCAGTAATGACAGAAGGATACTAGAAGACAAAATGAAGGAAAATATTGTCCTGACTTTTTTGCTGGATTTTGTTCTCACTTTTAGACAAATATCTCAAGGATTCAGACTGCACGTGAAAGCATGAGACGTGAGTATTTGCTTAAATGAACCATGCAGAATTATTTACAGTGGCTGATATAATGCATATAATGATTTAACAGCTATTAAAAAAGTGAGCTATTATTGTGAAAATAGTGAGCTATTATCTGGCCATTTAATGGCCAGAACAGACCACATCAGTGATTTGGCTTTGAAGCACACCATGGAACAGTTCACCATCATTTAGTTATTTTTATAAGACAACATTAGTTTTGGCATCATCTTTAAATAATAAAAATGTCTGGTTGCAGATTGCCCTGTCCAAATTAATTGGATGCCATACAGTCAAAAGAAGTGTGGATAAGTACACATTTTATTCTCATCAACCGTCTTTGATATGCACAGTGCAATTCTGGGTGGAGGGTAAGAAACCACCGCAAGATAAAAAGAAAACCTTTTACAGCTTGGCATTGCTGACATTTTGTTGTTGTCGCAGACCAATTAGAATGTTCTAGCAATGCCAAAAGGGCTCTAGAAGTGTCTGAAAGGTTCTGCCTGCCTCTTAGGTTGCTAGTCCACTAGTTTCACACCAAAAGTTTCTTTAATTTGTTTCTTTGCCACTATAAAGGAGCTGAAGTGAGTTACTGAACTTAAAGCATACTCTGTACTATACAATCAGGAGTAATTAAGATGTTGCTGACTGAAACAGACTAATGCTGGGAAATATGTAGTGAGGAACTTTTATTTAATTGGAAAATTCCTACATATATCAACAGTATAACAGTAAACTAAATGTACTCAAACATTTGAGTAAATAAGGCTCACAGGTGAGTAAAATGTTCCCAAACTCCATCTGAAGATTTACATTGCTTGAACGGAGTATGACAAAAATGCGGACAATCAGGTTTAGTGACATTACACTGGATTAAACAGTGAGAAACAAAGTTCCTTAAATCACACACGTGCACAAACACACACACACGCATACAGAGAGAGAAAGAGAGCTTATTATGTGCTATGATATGATATGCAGGTTACAGGTACTTGAAACCTGATGACTGGTCTGCTGAACACACAGTGGAGATGTGAATGTGATTGTTGTCATCCCCTGTCGTGTTGTGGTGCAATGTTCAGATTGCCATTCAGTGTTGAAAATGAGCAGATGGGCCACTAAACCAGTGGGTTTCTCCTACAGCTCATTACACTACACTACACTCATTTGATAGGTAAATGAGTCAGTCAGGGCAGTGGTGTGGCCCAGAGGAGCATTACTTCCCCCATTCACCTAACCTGTGTGGCCATCAACAGAACAGAAACAAAAAGTATGATGGGTGACATAGAATCCACCAATGAGCTTTGGATTTGCATGTGTGTGTGTGTGTGTGTATGTGTGTGTTGATGTGTGTGTGTGTGTGATGTCTGAGTGAGTGCAAAAAATGTGAGAAAACAAGAAAGAAAATCCCAACTATATTTCATCTGTCAAATATGTGTCAGTGGAAAAAGGCAAAGAGCATTTGGTTTGTGATCAAACCAAACACTTCAAAGTCTGACTTTTCTAAAAGAATTGTGTTCCCTATGAGCCTTTGATAAAAGATAAGATAAGATAATACCAGGTGTGCTGAGTGTGTGTGGCAGTGGGAGGTTGGAAGGTTGGCATGAGGGTATTGCAACCAAGGCCTTCTGTCTGCCTGTGTGTGTGTGTGTGTGTGTGTGTGTGTTTGCGTGTATGTGCTTGTGTGCCTACGTGCATGTGTGTGTATGTGTGTGAGAGAGAGATATTAGTCCTCTCTGGATATGGATGTAGTATTAGATTTGTGGTGGTTGGTTGCAAATCTCCCTCCAACATTTTGACTTAAGGGTAAACATACATGGATACAGGCAGATTGACTGTATTGTAATACACTCTGTTCAGAAACTCTTGGATCGTTGCACTATTTCTTTTTAAGACATTTATTTCAATATGGCAGCAATGAAGGCAGCAATGAAGGCTGCAAGCCTGAAATGTTTGTCACCCCTGCTTCTGTAATAAACTTTTGAGTGCGACCATCCAAGAGTTTCTGAACAGTCTGTTGGATTTGCACCCACTGAAAACGTAAACGGGAGAGAGCGGTGTTTCAAGAAAGAAGTACAATATACTTTGCCATGAGAGAAATAGCAAATGCTTGTCGTTTGCCAGCATTTCCTCCTGAGATTGTTTCAGCCACTCCTGTACATTACAGATGTGTAGGCCACTCATCTAGGCTACAGAGGACAGATGGGCTGAAAAAAATGATCTCGTTTCAAGTTGCTGCCATACAGCCCCAATGGACACCAACAAACACCAACAGTTTGCCCAGGATTTATACTGTAAATGTTGGATGAAATTTTTTGAGTTTAGCTCTTCTTCTAAAGTCAGTCCTGCCATTTACACTCTGGAACTAGAAGTTATTTTCTAAACATTGAAAGACTGAAGCCAACACCTCCCAACTTTAGAATACTGGTGTCTGTTGCAGCAGTGTTGAAGCAGTTTAAGTCTATATGATACAATATACTTAAATATTAACTTATAAATTACATCAGTTATCAATAGTGAAAACTATGTTAAATTTGTCTCCTCAGGATGTCCAACGTCACAGACCCAGACAACCAGTGTGCCTCTGGAGATAGATTATGTGGTAAGAGATCCATACTTACAACATTCCTTCCTCTCTCTATGCTTGTGATCTAAAGCTTTGCTGCCCTTTCCCTCAAAACATTATGACAATGACTTTCAGGTCATTGTGTGGGGCTGTTTCTAGTGTGCCACGCCCCTTATGGTACATTAATGATGTATGGTGATATTAGCTGGTGAAACTCAGAGTTCCAAAGTGGAAGTGTAACTTTGCATTCACACCAAGAGCTGCTAAAGCTGTAAGCTTGCTATCACTCATCAAGCATCGACGGTAAAATATCTGTCTTCGCTCATGTCGCTCTGATCACTCACGATGACACCATTGCCATGGGTTTTACCTAATTTCCCTTTTGTCTGTGAAGGTGCATTCAAATGCTAATAAAGCCCAGACAGTATGGTCCAATGGAAAACACTAGAAGTAATGACATGCCTTCACAAATGTAACAAGTGCTGTCCAGTTTAGCTTCACATTAGCATCACAGGTATATCTGATGTGTTAATACAATGATAAAGATGAACCCAAGAGAAGAATATCTGTATTAACAATAACACTTAATTCGGGGGATAATGTCTCTGAATCTTTTTTGTATTCATTTCTTTATTTTGATCTTTATTTTTATTCTTTCTTTATTATGTCTTGCATTTGTCTCCTTAAAACAGCTGATGAGTGGAGTTATCTCCATTCTCTCTCTCCATGAATAAGCAGAAACAAGATTTTGTGGTTTTGTAGTTTTAGTGGGTTGGAGACGGAACGTCATTTCCAACAATTGTGTCATCCTGTTAAGCCACCTGTCTTACAGGCGTGTTACAGAAGATCCAGTGAACAGTTTAGGGTGTGTCTATTTTCTTCGGAAAGTATTCAAATCATGTGAATGATTTGAAGAATGACACATACACAGAGGTCTATACAGTATGGTCTTTTGCGCTCATGTCATAGAACATAAAAGTTTGGATAGATGGATAACTGGATGTTGAACTGATCATGAGAAATGTTTCAAGGAGGGTATTTCATAACAACAAGAAATATGTGGTTCAGAGAACAGAAACAAAAAGTATTTACCAGATATGGAATACAAACATAATTGTAAAAAAAATCCTCTGCATTAGTATCATTCATCAACCGAAGAATATATTGTGTAAATGTGATTCACTTTTAATTTCTGCTTTTTGTAAGTAGTTTGAGAAATATATTGAAGACAGAACATAGCAGTGAACAGTGATCCAATGTTTGTGTCCAGTGTTTGTTTATGAGGTCAGAGGGTGTAAACAAGAATTTATATATTTATGTAGTGCCCTCCAGTGGAGATAGTGTGTCAAGAAATTGTCTCCTCTCCAAACAGACAACTAATATTAGTTACTGTCAGTAGTATGTAGTTTTATCTAGACGATATGATTACCTTCAACAATTATATTTTCTAAGCATATTTTAAGGAAAATATGCTTTAGGGAAATTACCTAGGGTGGGTTAGGTTGGACTCAAACCTGACTTGCTGTGGGCACCTGTCTGTTCATGGAACAGGGACCTCCTTGTTAATAACACCTATTGTTATTATTTAAATGAAGATGTTTACATGGCTATGGACAAAAGCATTTGCCGTTATGCCTAACACGGCTGGATTTGCACTTCTGATTAGATGCTAAACTGTATTTTGCTACCCTGTATTCATACATGTGTAATGACAATAGACAAAAGTTTAATCTAATCTAATGAATCTAATCTAATCTAGCCTTTTCGTCTTACCTAAGCCAGATCTGAATTCTATCCCCTCTTTTCTAGAAATACAAGTGAAGAACTGAAGAGAAAAAAAACAAATGCATTGCAACACTGCCCTGAAATTTGGTGCCCAAGGCCTAATGGCCAAGATTGTTTAGGCCAGGAGCCAGTCCTGATCCATAACCACAAATATAACCACAGCCAGTGCAGCAGCCATTCACAGAATAACCTCCTTAATCCTGTGTTATCTGTCTGTCTGTCTGTTTGTGTCTGTCTCTCTGCAGTGGTTCGGGTCTATCAGGTGGAGCTGATAGTGATTCCCACGTTCTTCTTGGGCTCATTCCTAATCGTCCTCATTATTGTGTTCATTTTACGCTTTTGTTCGAGGAAACCCACCCCGAGTTCGCCCACAACAGTCCATGTACACCATCCACATGGGACTCCGGACAGTCACAGACAAAGCCACCATCACAGAAATGGCCATCATTACCATCAGAGTGATCTGCCCAGATCAAGCCGCAGACGGGACCGCCAGCACTTGCAAGGGATTGATGGTAGGTTAACTAGAACGTTTGATTTGTTATAGAAAAGTACAGGAATGAGTGTGTGTGTATGTGTGTGTGTGACTCCCAGTCCCTCCCTGCCTCTCTTTCCCAACCACTTCCTATCTGTCTCCCATCACAATGAAGGCAAAAAGACAAACATCTACTTACCAAAATTGAAAGAGTTTGTGTATGCACGTAAAATTGAAAATATGTATGTGCATATGGAATTCAAAATGAGTGTGTCTATGTGTGTGTATGTGTGTGTGTGAGTAACCACAGTACTTAAGAAAAATATCACTTTTCCTCCCTGACATGGTCTGTCTTCATTGCTGAATGACACACACCCTAGGGGATTTTGGTTGAGAGTTTAGGAAACAAATCTTGACAACCTGTATGTCTTTGTCTCTTTTACCTCTCTATCACTCCTGTTCTTTTCCTCTCTCTCCCCCACTTTATTTCCCTGTCTTGTTCTTTATCTTGCTCTCTCTCTCTCCTCTCTCTCTCTTTCTTTTGTTGTCTCTATCTGTCTTTCTCTCTCTCTCTCTACCTCACTCTCTTTTCTCTCTCTCTCTTTCTCTACCTCACTCTCTTGCTCTCTTTCTCTCTCTCCTTCTCTCACAGCTCCTCCTGAGTTAAACCCACTGGAGCATGAGGTTCTCCCCCTAAGGCAGAGCAACCTCGCTGCTGTCCCTGCAGTACCATGTGCACCCACCGAGTGGCAGGACGGTACCTTCCAGGTGGTCCGGCCACTGCCCCTGTCCTTCTCCATGAATGCAGACGATGCGGTCACCCTCTACCGTGCCAGAGTGGAGCACAGAGACGTCATTCTCAGAGTGCTCAAAGGTGAGGGCTTGCCTTGTGACAACAAACACAAGTAAAAAAATGAAATACAGACAAACAATTTGCCGTAATTATGCTTTAGTGCAGGGGTGGGGAAAATTTTTGGCATCAAGGGCCACATCAGTTTTTATAATTTGTTTCGGGGGTCAGACTTTTTTTTTTTTTACTGCAGAGTGCATATAGAATACAGACACTTTTAGAATGACCTAATGTGGATCATGTTGTAGTTCCAAAGACTGGTTAACTGATTATTAGGCTACATTACATGTCAGAGCATCTCTAGCGAGAGCACCAATCGGAGGGATGTTTTTTTTTTTCTCAGCCAAATGGCCTTGCCTTCATGGGCCAGATCAAAAGCTTTACTGGACCGGATCTGGCCCCCGGACGTTTCCCACCTCTGCTTTAGAGTAAATTGCTTGCCTGTAAAAGGTGCACATTATAAATGTGATACAAATATAAAAATATCACATAATATAAATATATAAGCATCTATTTAAGGTAAGGTAAATGAAAGTAAGAAATCCAATGACAAATAAAATTTTTCCCCCCTTCCCGGTGAACAGAAACTGCAGATGCAAGTGATCGTCAGGCTTTCCGGGGCTTTGCCAACTTCCTGTCTGAGTTGGGGCCTCACCCCTTCCTGCCCAGCCTGATGGGTGTGGTTTTCAGCCGCACTCCCCTCATCACTGTGATCGAGGAGCTTGAGAACAGAGACTTGCTGGGATTTCTCTGGAAGTGTCGACAGGTGGGTCACAATTTATATGACACTATACAGTATATAATATTGACTTTTACTTTTAAGCCCGGGATAAATAAGTAAACCAATAGCCTATAGCTCTGTTGTTCAAGGTCACTGAGTGCTGTCAGTAGGAAAAAGAGTAGTCAAATTTGGTACAATATAGACCAAATAGTGAAACGGCCTTGATGTGTGTGAGCTGGAATCTTTGCTGGCCGGATTTTAAATTAGTGACATCAGGTTCATGACATTCATCTTAAACACGCTAAATTTTTTTCATGTCAAGGCAGGCAGATGGCAGAACATAACAGAAAGTAGTATACTTCTGGGTAGTATACTTCTGGAACATACTTAAGGAGAATGACAAAGAGAGGACAGATTGGGGATACGTTTCCTTTTATCCTCAACAAGGTGTAGCAAGATTTATCTTCAGAAACATGGGCTTACTGTGAGGGAGATCTAAGCGTACCCCTTGTCTGAGCCTTGTGAATGGATTAGTGGACTGGATTCTGTTTTATGTGATGAGTGTTATGAGTGTCATTTTACTTTTTTTGTGAAAACACAGGATCACCCCACAGAGGGGCCACCGTGTGACATTACAGAAAAGCACATATTTACTATGGGTGGACAAATAGCATCAGCCCTGGTGAGTTTTTGCCTTCATGAACAATTCATTCATAACTGTAAAGCCCAACAAACCTGTCAAATGTGTCATTAGTTTAGAAGTCTGCTGTCACTTTAATTATTTAAACATGTCTGGTCTTCTTCTGGACAATGAAGGAATACTTGCACAGCAGAAACTGTATCCATGGCAACATTGGAGCCAGGAGTGTGCTGGTTGGCCGGGACCTCACAGCCAAGCTATGGGGGTTGGGTCCCGCCTACCGGAGGATGTCCCAGCCCGCTAGTCCTGGCCCATTGGAGAACATGGAGTTGAAGAAATGGCAAGCCCCAGAGGTATTGGCCCGTAGGCCTGTCACTCAAAACAGCGACATGTGAGTACCTCTGGACTGGACAGAGTATAGTGTCACAGATACCCTGGTAACTGGTGTAATAGAGCACACAGACTCAGCGGGTGGTGTGGTGCCCATGCAATCAAATATTAAAAGCGCTGTTGTCTTGCTAGTATGCTTGCTATATATAGTACAGTGCCCAGTAATTTAGTCATTCTTGATCTATCCATCCATCTATCTATCTATCTATCTATCTATCTATCTATCTATCTATCTATCTATCTATCTATCTATCTATCTATCTATCTACATATATCTTACTATCTATCTATCTGTGCCTAGTTTATCGCTGAAATGAATTTTAAATGCCATCATTTTATGACCATTATCAGATTTGTATGATAAAAAGAGGATGAATGTCTGCACTCTACAGTAGCTCTCCATGTGTCAGTGGGCAAAGTAAACTTCACTGTCAGACAAATGGTGAACAAAAGAGAATGACAGAAGAGTATTCAGTATGTTGCCGAGAGCACAGAAGGCATAAGCTGACAGCATCATGTGGCCTGCATCAGCTGGACCCATTATGCAGACTGCACTTTCCAAGTATAAGATTGTAAAAATGTGACATCATGTCCTGGTAGTCAAGCCCAGTGTAGAATGCAATAATAACATAATATTAAAATGTTCTCTGGGGCACCCTGTCAGTGCCTGACCTTTAGAATCATCCAACTGCCCGATCTCCCATCCCCCCCGATGGCGCCCCTATATGTGTGTGTAAGTGTGTGTGTGTGTGTGTGTGTGTGTGTGTGTGTGTGTGTTTCATACCTGAATACTTTGTCTTTGTCTGTTTTCTTCTCACAGCTGGTCCTTCGGCATTCTTTTGTATGAAATGATCACCTTAGGTGAGTGTACAAAACTATTTCCTGTTCCCACAATCAGGAAGAGCTTGTTAGTTAGAATAGCATATCTAGCAATGGCAGCACATGTTTTTCACTCAAAAAGAACTCGCATTTCCTCAGGACTGACCTAAACTCTATCCTAGTTACCAGATGAGAAATGTATTTGAATTTTATCATACAAACGACATACAAGTCTTCAATACAAACAATACAAGACTTCAAGCAGGTGTCATTACGCACTCTGATTTTTTCTCAGGCTTCAGGGCAATAAACTGTAAACTGGGAACCTTCAAACATTCAAGACTGCCCACCTTTTATTTCTTATTCAGTGTTCAGTTAATAATCAATAAAAACAAAACCCTTTAATATTTATGTACTGTACATGTGATACTATAATCACTAATAATATTTCTGTAAATGTTTGGAGACTTAATTTGTCAGCCCATGTACAGATTCCCTCATAGTAGCATCTTGTCAAACCAGTTGCTATGTGTATGTTTACAAATGAATATGAACATGTAATATCTGTGTTCCCTTTAACAATAGATCATTTGAGATCAAATAACAGGAGGAGTTGGTGGCCAAGCTGCAAGAGAAATTGTCTAGTTAATAGATAGGAACAAGCAACATTTGAGGAAGTGTCCTCATTTTATGTAAATTATTGCCGTGTTCATTGGACTTTATCTCAAGCCTCTCTTCTCCACTCCCTCAGGTGACCCGCCTTTCCCAAGGATACTAGCAAGTGAAATCCTTCAGCATCTTCAGAGGGGCCACACTCTCAAGCGACCAGCACACTGCTCAAATTCCCTGTAAGTCTCTCAATCTTGAGTGCAGCAACAGCTTTCACTGTTGTTCTCAAGTGGCTATAAATAAGTCTACACAGACTGTTAGATAAATCTTAAAGGGATACGCCACCATTTTGGCCAATTTGCTCATTTTCCACCTCCCCTAGAGTTAAGCAATTGAGGCGTAATGATCAAGCAGAGTAAGTAGTTCGAGGCATAGATCAAGTAGTCCAAGTGTAGCTCAGTGACCCCAAGCCACTGTTCCTTGATTACTATGCTGGAATGAGAGAATAGTTCCATGACATAATGGTCACATTTAATTTTCCAATCTTCATTTTTAATAATCTTAGAACACCTTGTAACGACAGAGTCAAGTTTAAATAGGAAAAATATTGGAATTCTGTGGATACTTTTAAGCAAGACGCTAATGGGTGAGATGAAAGTGGTGACCAAAGGATTTAATGATAAATGCTAACCTGAAGTCAAACTGTGACAATGGCTGAATGAACTGAAGAAAGGTAAAACTAAATTGAAAATTAGTAAATTGCCATTTGGTTGGAATGATGGCGTATGCCTTTAACAGTCAGATCCATCCATTGAAGTTTTAAGTTTTGTTGCAGCTTGTGTGTTTGCTTGTTGGGGGTTAATTCAAAGTGTCATATAGCCTCAGCAACTAAAACTTACAGTATAAGAATAGTAACCATGACAACCTGTTGTTTGCCTCCACAGTCACTCCATCATAAAGGCCTGCTGCCAGTGGAACCTACAAAACCGCGCCTCATTGGCCGAAGTCAAGAAGAAGCTCCAATCAGGAGAGAGGAGTGCAAACGCTGTCACAGTGCTTCGGGTACCTGAGCCACTGGACATTGGGAAGTACATGAGGCAGGCGGGATATGGAGAATCTTACAACTATGCCGTTCTCTGACAGGCTGGGTGTCTTGTCAGCATCTTTGATGAACAGTTTTACTCTTGCCATTTTTGCTGGCTGAAAAAAATCACCAGGTCTTTTATTTATAATGATATTGCATTGTTTGTACAATATATGTTCAACATCAAATTGAATTGAATTGGTCAAATTGAACTGTTTTGTGGTTAATCCAGTGGGTAATCTGATGAGAAATGTTTAGGGATGCTTTTCCCAATCTTGCTGTTTCTTGCAGGAATGCAAGCTCAGATGAATAGCACTTTCTACACTGCCATTATTAAAGTGTTGATTTACACTCACGTGTGCTGTTCCTCAGTCATAATTGGTCAGGTGCTTGTCCATTCATTATGAAAAAAGTTTTATGGACAGACACGGCCGAGTCTCAAATGAATCTCTGCCAGATCAACAGTAGATCCTTGAATCAGCTTTAATCTTCTTATGCAGTGCTCCTCAGCATTGTTTTTTTTATCTATGAAGCTTAGGGAGCCTTCAAACAACAGGGCATAACAAATGTCCTTGTATTTCTATACTGCAGGTCACATGGCAAGGTTGTAAATGAAAGGGATTTTGGTACAGTCAGTTGTTGGTCATGTGTAGTGTGAATGTAATGCTATATAAGAGTCATGTCTGGATTGATTAATCCTCCGCTTGTTCGAGCTGTGCAGTAGACCAGAGGCCATTTTGGTTTAGACATTTGTGTCATGGGGACGAGGCAGGTGGTTGGAGCAAGATGGATTTGGTGCTGCCTGTGCTTGTAGTATGTCAATTGATTGATTGATTTCTCACATCATTCATCTGACTCCATCCTTCAGCAACATGCAATAACATATGCCAAGGTGAATGGATGAAGCAACAGTCGACAGGTGACTATACACATACAAACTGCTACATCAACTGTGACATATCATAAAACTGATTGATGTCCCTTGTCCATTCACTATAATCCACCTATGGAATGTGAATCCCTGTTATTACACAGCAAATATGGGAGTGTTAAAATTTCAGGGACAGTGTTAAATGTTGGTGTTGCATTAACACCACATAGATATAAACACTGCATATGAAAGCTTTGACAAATAAATGTTGTCAAATCAGAGGGGGGGGGGGGGGATGTTAAATGTTAAAATGTTAAATCATTGTTGCTAGATAAAATAGAATTAAAATGCACAAATGTACATACAGAAGTATACAATAACATTTGGACCATATAGTTTGCCATCAATGACACGTGCAATGCATAGGTCTTCAGCACAAATAACCAGGCTTGGTCCAGTTAAACAGTTTTGCATGCATCCTTTATTAAACAACATTATAGCTATCACATATTTGTGAATGTACATACAAATATCAATTTTGGGACACAAACACAATAACACGGCTAAACACGAGTACACTAACAATGAGATTTTTCACACCTTTCCCCATACAAACAAAAAAAAGCCCTGCAAAAGGACCTCGGAAACCATTTAAATTTTTTCCTCACATAATCCTGACATAAGGAATAATTGAGTGTCTCATCTGTTCCTCAACATTTCACTACATTCTTCTACTTGTGACTGTAAACTCCTGCTGAATAGCTCATATGGGATGGCTACAAAAAGGTGCTCGGAAAGTTTGCACAGAGGCACATTGAAGCGGCAGCTGTGAGGACTGTGGAGCCGGTGACACTTAATCCATTTTACACACACACTGAAAGACGGAACAGGTGCACACGTGCAGGCATGCACGTATACCCACAAACACACACTCACAGACACACACACACACAAACAGAATGTATAAACATAAATAAAACTACAAAAGAAAGAAATGAACTTAATTTCCATGTCTACTCATGAATGTAAATAAGTCAAGGAGAAGGACAGGAGAGTCACCAAGAAGGAAGCCAATGAGAGAACCTACATGTCCATTGAAATGTTTTTGAATCTCACAGAGGAAGAAGAACAGTGCAGCTCACTTTAAACAAAAGATCCTGGCTGAAACGAGCTGACCTGTGCCAGACTTAAACCTAATTTTGAAAATGGAATAGTAGAATTCTGAAACAGTTCCAGAGCCAAATTGTTTATCTGTTTTCCAATGCAGTATTGCTGCCAAATATTCCATAAACCTTCCAAATGCATTCATATCCAGTCCTTAACCATGGCAACAGCCTAATGCCAATCTATTCCTATGGGCAGTGTGAACTGTAAATGAACTGAGCTACTTTCCCCCCAAATGTACTGCTGCAATGCTGACTCCTAGATGTGGCAATAAGAAACCTTATTGACATTTTGACACAAATCAATTAACTCTAGCTAGTGTCAAACCAATCTTATCCTGTCTGAAGGATAATTTCTAACCAAACAACCAATCTAAAATCTACATCAACTGGAGGCAGCAATGAAACTGCTATGGCTATCAGCATCTATTGTGTTTAGATCTTTGCTATAAAATAAATATCTCACTATAAAAAAAGAAATACGCATTTACTGAAAATATACAAATATATTTACATAAAATTACATGTAAATGCAGGAGTGTATATATTGATTTTTTACATCTTAATCATACGTATTAGTAAATTTCTAGATTAACCTGATGAACTTGAAATGCTGCTACAGCCATGACACAAATCTTCCCCATGGTCTCTGAAATGAAGCGCCTTGGATGTCACTTCAATACGTCTGTGCGGGGTTGTGCTAAAGATGCTCTATGTGCATCCCAAAAACAGGTCCTCACATAAACCGAGACAAAACATGACATAACCATGAAAATCTCATTCCCATCCCAGCAATCTCATGTCAGCTCTACTGACATGTCATAAAATAAGGTAGAAGGGCTTGTTTTTAGAGGCATTCACATTTATTCACAAAATCATAGAAACATCTCTTCCAGGGAAAATTACTTTATGCAACAGTAAATAACAAAATTATAAATAAGTAAATAAATAAACAAATAAACAAAACAAAACAATACATATTTTATGACCTTGTTCCCAAGTCTCCTGCCTTATTTCACTCATCATATAATAATAATAATAATAATGAAAAATGTAGTGAGGCTCACACACGATCATTGCATTGTAACATAGAAAGAGTAGAAATCTGTACAGGCGACTCTTCTCCAGACTATACAGTAGGTTTGTGTTGGTTGTACATATCTATAAGGGCCCAGATCTCTGCTGACATTGGTTCCAGATTGGTGTTGGATCTCATCTGAAGTCAGCAAGTTCTCTGGTTAAAGGAAGCCTCTGTTATTGTATTTCCTGTACAGTTACAGTGTGGTAAAACATTGTTTAAAGCAACACGATATATGTTTCTTGTCTGTTTTTTTTTTAATGCTTCATTTTGTTTCTTGACATTGATTGAGAATGAGTCTCTTTACCCGAGCTTCCCGGAACAAAAATGTTTTTCTAACATTATTGTTGTAAGCAGGGGCATGAGTTTTTGCACTTTTTAGATTAAGTACTTAAATGGGTACTTAAATGTGTAGTACTGAAAAAGATAATTCCCACATCGTGTTACTTTAAGGTGAGGTTGCCATGGACACAAGAAGCTGCTTTTGGAGGGAGAAGGTCAAACACAACCTGTGACTACAAGACTCCAAATAGAAATGTGATTCTTTTGCAATTCTCTTCAGTGCAACACATGACACATATCATCACAATACATTTACACAAAATTACAACTGGGGTCCTTTTCACTTTTTAGGGTGGACTGCAAAGCTGCCTGTGAATAAATATGTTTACTTTATATAAATATATTCATATTTAAGCAATATGGACACAAAATGAAAAATATGTGTGGCATATTTATACACTATTTGGACTATAACAAAAATAGAGATGTGTGAAATAAAGCATATATATATATATAATTATAATTGCTATATATATATAATTTTTTTACACTAAATCACATTACTCCACGAAGGACTTTCAAAGTGTCACAAAGGGGTATTTAGAATTAACCCATAAAGCAAGCCTACACAGACCGATGTGAAATAGCACTCAAGTGTCCAAGAGAAAATTTGTCCATAAAAACACTCTCCATCAAGTCAGTTGAATCAATCTTTGAAAGACACCAATGGTCTCATTCAGAAGTACCTCACAACACAATAACATACATTTTCAAATAGTGAGTGGAAATTCTGAAGATGTTAAAATCATACAATGCTATCATATCTTTGAGATCTAGGTTATTATTTAAAACTGGAATTAAGATACCTTACCAGAACTATTGGGTATTGCATTGCTAGCTTGTCTATGTTTATAGGAAAGCTTAGTTGCAACTCTATAGCAGCACACTATTCTTTCGTTAAATTAAAAGGACTGTCACGTCCAATATCTAGCTACATTTATTGAGACAATCATTGTATATTGCCCCAAGTAGGTCAAAACAAGAAACTTCTTTTTTTCTAATGTCAGTCTGATAAGGATAACATGATAATCTACTTCATTGATCATGACTAGCATGTCTGTAAAATATTCCTGTTTTTCTCTGATTCCAAGGCTTTGATTATTTTTGGTATCAAACATGTGAAACTGATTTAAGCAACACAATGGCAATTTTTTATACTCTTTTCTATTTAGCTCACTGACAGCAGCTAATAGTTGTTTTTTTTTTTTTTACAATAAAGTGTTGCACAAAACAATGCTTGAGGTCTATGTGTGTTCATTTTGACACTTTGGCATTGTTCCATGTCGCAAAGCCTTCCAATGAATAGACAACTTAAGGCTACAAAATGGACAAATCCCTTTTAAACCTCATTTCTGATGACAAACAATTATAATAAAAACCAACTACTAAAAACAAACTCTGAATACACTTCTAAAGTGAAATATAAAAAAACATTGTTGAAAAATGTAGGATAAATACAATATTGCACCATACTTCCGGCTACTTAGACCCACGCTAATAATGCAGTGAGTCCAAAAGCTCCTCTTTTACAAAACATAAACAATGAAACACCCTGACCACCAATTATAATTGAGTTCATCTCATTCTCTGCCCGCACTTATTTCTCCTAAACCTTCTTTTTCTCTGCTGGATTGTCTGCAGCTGGGGTCCCAGGTGTTGTCTGTGAGGGGGCAGTGGATGGGCTCTTTGCCTCAACTGTAGATGGTGCCACTGGGCTCTTCCCTTCAGCTTCCGGCTTTGCAGAGGGACTCTTGGCATCGGCTGTGGCTGGAGCACCAGCCGCAGGACTTTTCACCTCAGGAGCTGGCGGAGGCGCAGGACTTTTTGTCTCAGGAACTGACGGAGGTGCAGGACCTTTAGTCTCAGGAACAGAGGGTGCAACAGGAGCTTTGGGTTCCGCAGCTGGTGGTGCTGCAGGACTCTTGGCTTCTGCTACAGGAGGTGCAGCAGGACTCTTGGCTTGTTCAGCTGGTTTAGTAGGAGTAGAAGCCTTGACCTCAGGAGTTGCAACTGGAGCTGGTGGTGCCGCCGCAGGACTTTTTGCTTCAGCTACAGTAGGTGCAGTAGGACTCTTGGCTTCTGCAGCTGGTTTAACAGGAGCAGTTTTCACTTCAGGGACTGGAGCTGGTGCAGGAGTCTTGATTTTCTCAGCTGGCTTAGCAATAGGAGGAACAGTTTTCGCCTCAGGAACTGGAGCTGGTGGTGCAGCAGGACTTTTTAGTTCTGCAGCTGGTGGTGGAGCCACAGGACTTTTGGTCTCCTTTTCTGGGGCTTTTGGTGCTGTAGCCTTAGGCTCTTCAACAGGCTTGGTAGGGCTTTTTGTGTCCAGTGGTTTAAGTGCAGAACTTTTACTCTCGGCTGCTGGCTGTGGGGCCGGTTTCTTGACCTCGGGTGTGGGCTGAGGGGCTGGTTTCTTGACCTCAGATGTGGGCTGAGGGGCCGGTTTCTTGACCTCGGGTGTGGGCTGAGGAGCTGGGGCCTTGGTTTCAGCAGCCGGTTTGGTAGCCGGAGCTGCGGCAACAGGCGTCACTGTCTCCACTGGCTTGCTGGCAGGGGTTGAGGTTGTTTCTGTTGGCTTGGCAGGTGCAGGAGCTGGGGTTGGGGCTGGGGCTGGGGCTGGTTTTGCACTGGGCACTGGTGCTTCTGTGGGCTTGGAATCTGTGCTAGATGAAGCCAACAGGGGGGTGGTGGATGAAGTCTTGTCCTCTCCTAGTGAGCTCACATCATTGGCAGTGGCATTAGCGTTGGCTGCCATGAGGGGCACCTTCTCCTTCACAGGTGAGGTGGATATCGCCAAAGAGTCCCCTGGAGGCGGGGCCTCACCAGAAGGGTCAGCTGGAGATGCGGCCCCTCCAAAACCTCGGGCGATCTCGTCAAACGTGCGTCCCTTTGTCTCGGGCACACGGAAGTATGTGAAGATGAAGAAGAAAATGAGGAAGGCCATGAAGATGATGAAGACGTAGGGCCCACACAACTCCTGCGATATAAAGTCAATATATATACACAGTTGATGTACAAAGATATAGGAGAACATTTTCTGTAATGCAATTTAAGTACCAGTGATGAGCTAAGGAATGTGTTTAAAGGAGAAAACGGTAAGTGAATCAATATCAATCCATAGCCCTGTTGTCAGAGTCACCAAGAAAAACATTAAAAAATTTGATAAAGCGAAGACCAAATAGTCAATCGGTAGCTAACACTAACCAAATGGAGCACAGAAACTTACCTGTTTGTTTCATCTAAGGCCCATTCAGTTAACTTTCTAATTTGCCAATTTTTCTGGTTCTTTTTCCTACAGACAGCATTCAGTGACCTCAAACAACAAGACCATGGATTGACTCACATCGGATTTCTCTTTTAAGATAACATTATTATATAACATCATATCCATAAACACAACAGAAGCTCTCCAGAACTGAAATCAGTTGAACAGACTGAAACAGACTCACTTATAAAATAGAAGCAATTTTGATGTAATTTTCTAAAACTCATTTACACCACATGACAGACGAGCCACTGTTCACTAATGATTCAGACAGAGCTTCAGTGGATCATTAATCATGTTATGTTAATTACGCTAATTTCTCATGTCATAGGCCACATTATAATCATGTCTAAATGACTGGGATGATAAATTAAACTGAGATCCATTTGAATAGATGGAAATATTTTGGGAAAAAAAAAATTCACCTCCAGTTTGGGAAAGCTAATTCCCACCAAGAAGTTGGCAGTCCAGTTGCAGAAGCCTGCCACGGCCATGGCTGCAGGTCGAGGTCCCTGAGAGAAGAGCTCGGCCACAATGAACCATGGAATCGGACCAGGCCCTAGCTCGAACAGCGCCACAAACGCAAATACTGCCCCGATGCTCAGATAACTCAGAGAAGAAATGTGTTTCTGCATGAACAAGAGAAGAGAGAAAGAAACTGTAATACAGTATAGGGATCCATGAAACTGTATAACAATATTGTCTTAGTAAAAGAGACGTTAAGTGTGTCATGGATGAGGGAACACACCAATAAGAGGGCTATGGTCATCATGAGGGCACTGACAGCCATTCCGGCCAATCCAATGAGGTGGAGAGTCCTACGTCCCGCCCTCTCTACCAAAAAGAGCTGAAATCGAAGCCCAACTGTGATTACACTAGGTGTTACTGTAAACCAATAAGTCACACAATGTGGCTTGAAGCACACACACACACACACACACACACACACACACACACACACACACACATTTCAAGACCAAAACAAAATACAACTGCACTTACTGACACCACAGTAAACACAGTGTTGACAGCTCCGGCTCCAATGGTGGCTACGATGGGCTTGGTCACACCGGCAGACTCAAAGATACCCGTAGAGTAGTAGAACACCTGAGGGCAGACAAGAGTTTAGACTACAATCCTCTAAGCCATCCTGACAAAACCCCATCTGCTCTAATGGAAATGCATGATGGGAGTTGTAGTCCACTCACCGCATTGATCCCCGAGAGCTGCTGGGAGAGTTGGAGCATGATGGCAACAAGGAGTGGCTGGCGGTAGGTGGCCGTGCGGAAGAGCTCTGCAATGGTCACCTTCTTCTCCATGGCCATCTTCACACTCTCTTCCTTCATCTCCTGCATGTCCTTGCTGACGTCCTCTGTGCCACGCAGGCGTACCAGCGCTGGCCAAACACAAACAGTAAGGCATGTGTTAAAGCAACACTGTGTAGTTTTGGTGTAAAACTAGCAAACTAGCTACTTAAAATGCCCATTAAACCTTCTGAGCATATTCCAGACCCTTTAAGATGATAATTGGTGTTTGATGACAATGCAGTCCATTGTCATGCTGTTAAGCTTTTTCTTTCATTTTGTGGTGGTTTCCTACCCTCCACCCTGAATTGTTCAGTGCATATCCTGGATGGCTGGTGGGAAAACGCTTGTGTTTATCCACCCTTCATATGACATCCAAAGTAATTTGGAGACGGTACCTGAACGAAGAGTTTGTTTCACTACTTCAGATAGTGGTGAAAAGTCACATAATGTTAAGGGATACTTAAAGGTATATTCTAAGTATTTCAACCCATAGCACTGCTGTTTGAGGTCGGTAGGAAAACAGGCCGCAATAGCAATAGCAAACAGGCAGCTAACACTAACTGACAGACACATGAGGATTAAACTGAAAGTGAGTTTCTGTTCAGCTAGCTTTTGGTGCTGGTTTTCTATGGTCTATGATATCAAGTCAAGTCAAGTCAAGTCAAGTGGGTTTTATTGTCATTTCAGCCATATACACTGTATATACTGAAACGAAACAACATTTCACCATGGATTCAAGTGGTGCCACGTTAAGATATATACAAGACATTTGAGACGGGCTACATTTAGTGCAATTAGGCTATATTTAGGGCACATACATTATAAATATACATAAGTCCATCAGACGGCAGACAACAAGACAGGGCATAAGTAGACTTGTAACAGAGCACTGATTGTTGTAGACAGATTCACAGTGGGTGGAGATAGATTATACTGTACCAAATCGTTCTTTTTCCTACCAATACTCCAAATACTTCAGACTATCCCTTTAAAATATCAGCAAACAAAATGGTGGAAACCAACAGGCAGATACACAACAGTGCAGTCACATGGTGCTGGTGGTCAGTTGTTAGTCAAACACCTTTCGCAATCTTACTCAAGATAGACAAAGGGAATTTGTCTTTTGTGATGCCCATAATTCACTCTGGAAATGACTGTTGGCTAAATCCAAAGCATTTTTTTGAGTGCAGTCTGTTATTAGTCTGTTAACTAGATACTTGAAATTACAGCATATGGGCGAGAGTCAACAGCGATCGCTTATTCTAGCTTATCTACTGAGGCTGTAGGCATGTGACAGTACCTGATGCTGAGCTTTCCTTCACTTATCAGGTCAACAAGCTCTTATCACATGAGTAGACAAACAACACCTGTAACACCAGTGAGTGTGTAAAGAAGGGGAGGCATTGTGTGAGGAAGAAAGATCATGACTGGTCTAGTTAGGAGCGATGGAAAAAAAAACTGATCATAGTTTATTTTCCCAAATTGACCTATATCAAATTTTATCACAATTAAATTAAAAGGACCGAGTCTAGCTAAAACCTAAAATCTGAGTCATCTTTAACTGACTGGACGGGGCAGAATCATGTCACAAAAATACATGACCATACACCCTGGAATGCACAGAATATAAAGAAAAAGTTCAGAGAAGTTTACAGAATAAATAATAACAACAATAATAATAAACAACGATTTACAATAATGTGCTAGATCATCGTCAGTTACGAATGTTGGTGACGGTTTTCAATTACTTTTCCAGCCATAGGTCTAGGAAGGATGTGAATTACCAACTCAATGAGGTGGTGAATAACTTCATTGAGTGAATATCTTAGTGAATATTTTGAGAATAGAGAGTGGGCTTGTAATTGAATGTGACTGAGAAAACAAGAGGGTAAAACACAAGACTGAGTTTGGGTCTCTCATCACTCTTGTGCGCCTGCTCCTTTAAATGTGAATTAGTCAAATGTGATTTGTGTGATGTGAATTAGTAAAATGTGATTTGAGTGATGTGAATTGGTAAAATGTGATTTGTGTGATGTGCATTAGTAAAATGTGATTTGTGTGATATGAATTAGTAAAACAGCCGGCTGAATTTGTGTATATCCACATCTTTGCATACCTGCTCTTGTGGACGCAGGCGAGTTTGGGTATCTTGTCACCCCTGTGCACCTGCTCCTTTAAAAACTAACCATATCCCATCACCACCATGCCTGATCCTCTGACACAAGTACAAATACAGCTGGCTGAATTTCTGTATTGCCTCACCTTTTCACACCTACTGTCGTGAACACAGGCGAATAAAACGCATGGCTGACTTTAAGCATCATCCGTACCTTTGCGGGCTTGCTCCTCCTGGTTGAGGTTGATGAGCAGGTAGCGGGGGCTCTCCGGGCAGAAGGGGAGCAGCAGACACTGCAGCACTGCAGGGATCACCGTGACGGCCAGAAGCACCGGCCACAGCTGGTCTGATCCCAGAAGGGCTTCTAGGCCAAAGATCTGACAGACAAACACATGTCCATTCCAATTACTCAGTAGTAAAAGAAGGCTCAAATTCATCAAATTCATTAAAGGATTAGGTTAATTTAAGTAATTTGTATTTCATGTTAAGTATTTAAATTTATTTTTCATTTCATTCATTTTTAGTGAGGTGGTTAGATTTGGACATGATCAGTAAAATACTGATCATTAATTAAAAGTTTAAAAAAGGTAGTTTGTTTTTGGCGATGGCCTATGTTTTGACTGGGAATGTATCAAAGTGTAAGGCATGATAGTTTGAAATGGTTGTTTTAAAAAATATTTCTTTCAAAATAATTTTGTAAGAGTTTAAGTATTTGACAAATGTTAAAGAATAAACATATATTGCATTTTTCTAGCTGTAAAAACTAATTAACAAAACATGATTAATAACTAATAACTAAGTAATAAATAACCTAAAATTGAGGCAACTCCACATTGAACTGAGACACTGAAGGAGACCAAAAGGAACCAAGCTGCTTTACCTGGGCGATTAGGATGCCAACGACCACCCCTAACTGGTGAAGTGTGCCAAACGCCCCACGGAGCGGCGTGGGGGACACCTCGCCCACATACATGGGGGTGAGGCCCGTGAAGAGGCCGCAGAAGAGCCCGATGACCAGCCGGCCTGCGATGACCATCTCAAAGGAGGAGCAGAGGGTGCAGAGTCCCATGAGAGCTCCGCCAATCAGGGCCAGGATGTTCACCAGGAACATGGACTTGCGTCTGGCCAGAGGAGAGGAGAGGAGGAAACAGACAGACAGTTTATTTCAAATCAAGAGATTCATTTGTTTTGTATTTATGTAGCACTTTTTAACACTTAGGAAAAGAAACACTTCAAAAGAAAAAGAAAGGAAGAAATCACAAGATTCTGGTAAAAAAGACAAAAATAGGGTGTAGAGTGGTGGTGATGTAGTGGTTAAGGAACGTGGTTAGCATGCTAGTAGCCTGGAAAGTGTGGTTTCAAATCCCAGCTGCCACCAGTGTATCCTTGAGCAAGGCACTTAACCCAAAGTTGCTCTGATGTAATTGACAGTTGACAAATGTAAGTTGCTTTGGATAAATGTAAAAATACAATGTTGCAAATGGAAAATAGAATTTAAGATGAGGACAGAGGGGATGGATGAGGACAAATGTGAGTGCAAGACTGGAGCGGTCAGCATAGAGAGAGAAAGAAAGAGAGAGAGAAAAAGGGAGAGAGAGAAAGCTAACTGAACGAGTTGAGTCCCGGTGATGTTGATAAGTGTGGACACTTTGGAGAGAGTGCCTCTGAAACTCTGTAGCACAATAAAAAGAACTGGAATAGGCTACAATCAGCCTTGCATCTCTTCCTCTGTAGTAATAATCACAGATCTCTTTCCAATGTTTTAGAATGGTTTATTTAAATATTATCCTTCACTACTAACTTAAAAAGTAAGTTCAGGGGTGCTTAGCAATTGTTGCACACACAATGGTGCATAATTAAATGGTTGCTCATGTTGAAGAATATTGTGCAATGAATGTGGTTTTCAGGCATAGTTAACCGAATCATTCATCTTTGTAGTCAAATAAAGCCACACAACAGAATGCTGCTTTTTCTTCCAAATTCCTCTTTCTATCCTTAAATGAATAACAGATATTGACAAAGTAGTCAATTGAATTAAGTGGTGTTAGATTAATTTGTCTATTGCATTCTAATGTACAGTACAAGGCCAAAATGTGTTAATTAGTTGAAAGATATTTGATTTACTGTGTGGTAGACAAACAGAGTAACCTTTAACCTTCAACCTTTACTGACACTCACCTGCCGAATTTGTTGGCCATAACGCCCACACTGAAGGAACCAACCATGCCACCCACACTAAAGATGGCCACCGCCAAACTCCACACGATGGTGCAGGTGCCTGGCTCAATGGGCACCCCATAGCGATCGACCCAGGTGTTGTTGAAGAAAGCTCGCAGTTTCTGAAACACAACACAACCAGGCCTTCAAGCACGGAACATTAGCCTGAGGTTTGACATTTTGAAGCTAACTGCCCACTGTCATACTTGAAAGGGTCTCTCTGCGATCAGTGATCAGTTAAAGCCCTGCATGACTGACAGGTGTTGGTACCAGTCACAACGATGCAGGCATGTAAGACCAGCTGACTTTTCCAGAGCTGGTTAAAAACTATAAAATGCAATCATGCCAGGCCTTAGCTATGGATAATATTAAAACTCAGAGAGGAAAGACGCACACACACACGCACACACACAAACCACAAACACACACATCTCACACACATATACAGTACATACACACATACTCTCTCTCTCTTTCTCTCTCGCTCTCTCTCACACACACACACACACACACACACAGAAATGGAGACAGACCTGCTCTGGAGCATTGATGACACCCGTGTTGTATCCAAACTGCAGGGAGCCGATGACTGCAGTGAACAATGAGAACAGGAGATAGCAGGTCATCTGTTTGGGTTTCTGTGGGAGACAAGAGAGAAAAAGAGAGAGAGAGAGGGAGAGAGAAGGAGAGTTTGTCCATGATTTTAGCTGAGCATCATAATAATTCCACAATATTGTGCATTCTGTAATATCTGTATTTAGAAAAGAATTGACCTAAGAGCTGAAATGTGCAGTCACATCCATAGCATAGGTACTGCAAACTGGCAGACGTCATCAAAACACACAAGCCATTCTTTTCTCCAGCTAAGTAGGCAATGTTATTATGCCCCCACTATTCTCACATCTTTTGGATGAACCACACCACAGTCTCCATCACACTGCTACTGCTACTGAATGACCTACTTTCAGGTGGCTATTGATATCCTGTGTGTTTACTTTAGCACTCCCTGCTGAATGGCTAAGCGCCAGCAGTGGTTGTGCTGAGCCGGCACAATGCTCTGAGCCACATGATCTGTTCCTATGGCTTCAACAGCTAACATGACCTCAAATGTCCTCTGTGGCCCAGACGAGACTAGACTTCCGCTGGTCTGAAGGGCACGGGCCCAGCTCCTGTCTCCCTCACTTCCCCTGTCCTGAGATAGATGGAAGATGGAGATGGATGATGGGAGGCCTTAGGGTCAGTGGTACAACACTGACCCAAGGTCATTCGTTCAATTCCCCAGTTCATTCTTGCTGGTATAGATCTACATTGTGTGTGAAGAAAAATCAAAGTAATTCTTAATGTCAATATCCAATCAGTCTGTCAACACTGGACTAAAGGTGACATGAGGTTGTATAGCAATCTTATACACACATTGTGTTTTAGTAATAGCCATGTAATACATATGTTCTTTCTGTTCCACATTGGACGCTTGTTGAAAACTGTTCTTTCAACAAGCGTCCAACACAAGCAGAAGTAAAAATCAAATATCCTCAAAACTGGCTCTAAACGTCAGACCAGATTAAGTCAGTAAGCCAATAGGCAATGGTGTAGATTTTGCTGAAACCCAACCAAACATAATAATCAACAAAACAAATTAATCAGTAAATAGCTTCACCTTTTTTTGAAACATTTGAAAATGTGTAACTTTTCAAAACAAAATTTGAAATTTTAAAATGTGTAACTACCTTTTTGAATCCTTTCCCTGTGTTCTACTCAAGAAACACTGACCTTGAACAGAGTCAGTGAAATATAGTAGCAAATGCAAATACCCTATCATGATGATTCAGGGAAAGAATAAAGTTTTTCTTGCCAATCACTTGGGTAGATAGGCTACAACTAGCCAATGTATTTTACATGCCTTTGACAATATTACATAAATGTCTGTTGTTGCTTTTTAATATAGCTGCATCCAATTCCTTTTCACTGGTCTAACAGGATATGACAATTCAATTGTAAGCATTTCGTTGCTGCCAAAACACAACCCACAAAAAATTCTCTCAAAGACAAATACACATCAACAGTGTGCAATGCATTGTGGATATTTTCACTGTGAAAGTTACTTAGTATGATCTGTGTGCTGAAACTGTAGCGGTACCAGTGTTAGTTTGTTTTCACAATTAACCATATGGTTTTGTGTGTTGTGTGTGCGTGTGTGAGTGTGTGTTGTTTCCTCTCTATTCTTCTTCTACTCAGACTGCCCAACCACCCTTTCTCAGCACCACCCATGTTGTCATGACAACGGCCTGAGGGTGACAGTTTCATTGACATCCTCTCAAATGGACACATCCTCTCAAATGGTCACACAAAAGACTCAGTGGCACAGAGGACACAGGCTCTTTGGCCATCTGCCGATGAATTACTGTACCCTCATGACTCCCATGACTCACATACAGTACTACTAATGCCCATGGAAGCTATAGTCTACCGATCTGACTCTGAATCAGCGAACACTGACTCGTCCACTATCAAATCCATGCTGCATCTCTCCACGTCACAATCCTCTATGAGGTCTCTGTTGAATGAGCATTGATTGCCTTTTAACTATGAACCCACTACCTCCCCAACCGTTTGACAAGGGACATATGAATGACATGCCTCTCATTTCATCTCCCAAAGCTCATGCTTATACAAAACAGGAAGGCAACCGTCCACACTGTTACACAACATGCTTGTATGTAGCTGCCAAAGGTAGCCAACAGATTGATAGGGATGAGTCACAGCACATCAAATTACCATGTGCAGAAATACAGGACCAATTGTGATCTTACATGAATTAGGACAAAAATGTTGCTCAGAAATTGTTTTAACAGTGTTCAGCACTACAGGCTAAAATAGCACATCGCATTTGAACTCCAACATCATGAAATATAACAGAGATACACACTTACCGGTTCCCCCTCCATCTTGGATGAGAGAAAGAGCTTGCTTCTAAGATGCGTGGGCTCCCAGAGGAGTCAGAGCTGGATGAAATATATTGCCTACACGATGGGAGAGAGGAATGTAATCAGCACCGCCCGTAAAGCTGTCGAAAAACTCAAGTGATGAGCGGAGGACCAAGGATCGATCTGAAACATTCAAAAGTACAACAGGTCCTCCGACGATGCCAACACCCAGAGAAGCCTAGGCTACACCCACTGAGTGCCTCGGTTGAATGAATTACACCGCTACTATACACATCTCCCCAATTTAGGACCAGATGGCACCATAACACAGGCTACCACATGATGTGCACTCAAAATAACAGTAGGTCAACCGAAGACCTGGCGTTTGAACCACAATAGATAGCACTTTTGAAAACAACACTAATTCCTTATCTAATTGTTATTATTATTAAAATGATACAAAATGATACAATCACAAATCAAACGTGGTACGGTATATCAGTGAATTACCGTAAATTAAGAGTCGTGACCGCGCTTTCCACTGACCTACTGGCACCAATGCAGTCGGCAATCTCGTTGATATTCGTCACACACAGTGGTGGCAAGACTATCTGCACGTTTCCCGGCTCGCCCCCGCCTACCCATTACAAACAGAGATGCTGCGCGACCTGCCTTTCTCTTTTTTTCCGATGCGTCTATCCGTGACCCGCTTTTACATCACATCTCGTGACAGCTGTTCCGTCACAGCACGAGCGTATGCAGCCTGTTCCCGTGATCCAGTTTATTCACGAATAAAGTGTGAGGCTTGGGCGGCCGTTCACTTCCCGGTATGCGAATAGTGGACCCGATAACCCTCCCATGATGCATCGCGCCAGCGACCTTGAGAGTAGCAGCTGAGGGATGCTGCTGATGCAACGCAGCCGGGTACCACAGCACCCATCACACGCGGGAAACACCAGAATGCTGGATTACAACACTATTCTGATGAAATATCCTTCAGAATTACGCCAAACGTGCTCTTGATTTTCTGGATCTCACCTGATAGAGGCATTCTAAAGCCTAATAATAAATTAAACCCTGCGTAAGTCTACAGTCATTGCCATACTGGCGTATAGACTACTGTTGCCACAAGATGGTTCCGTGCCTGAGGATCACCGCGTCATACTCCAATCACTGAAAACACAAAAGTTTCCATTAAGTTTGTTTGACATCAACCAACTTGACGTAAACGGTGGGAACCTGTTTAAAACAGCAACATATAGCCTAACGTAGGCTTTCCACAATGTGTTTGCCATCAGTTTTTGACCATGAAAACCTAATGTCAAATCTACGGAGATCACAGAAAAAAAATTTATAAGCCAACACAGTAGCCTAGGCTAGAATATATTCTGTACTTTCCAGGAAAATCTTGCCACTACCAAGATATCTTGATGTTGCTGAGAGATATCGTTATGAGCTCATCTATTTAATGATCCCAGAATTTAAGTATTGCAGGTATTTGAGGTGTGTCAATAATTGTGACCAAATTCTCTTAAAAGAAAAAAAATGCACATAAAACTGGTAACTGCAGTTTAACATAGCCTAAACATTTTAATGGTAGTCTATACTAAGTTTATTCAACATTTTGTAGTCGTTTATGGTAAAAGTTATAGGTTACGTATTTACGTAAGTATTTAAGTAAGTATACGTTATGTATTTCAGTAATGTCCTGAATCTATGATAGTAAAATTATTTTTTCCCCCACAGGTACATTTATGATTCATGGCATAGTTGATATTCAAATGGCGCCACCTGGCGTTGAAACCATAAAAACACACCAGAGGTAGACAAACAAAACTTGATCATGGACCAAGGACCACGACAGCCCATTTAACCAAAACGAAGGCATATAGTTTGATGAGGAAAACGAAAAGTAGTCTAAGAAGTAATCCAATTTTACTCAGCAGAAAATTTGGGGAAAAAAGCTGTAAATATGATCCTACCTGGTTGAGTAATCTACTGATTGTTTTCTCGATTAATCAATAAAATGTCAGAAACTGCTAAAATGCCTTATCTTTGTCCACATGCCCAGTTATATATACAGTTATATATACAGAAGGAGAAGCTAACATTTTTCATGTTTAAGAGTCAGAAAAATTTAATGTGTTTTCCTCAAAAAATGGTACAAAGTGATACGTTGACACAGTAGTTTTCGATTAATTGAGTTGAATTGCCTAAGATTTGCTAACAAGTTGATTAACCATTGCAGCTCTATGCCAGCTATAATGAATGTCATAAACACTTAGGCTAGCCGAACCCCTTGCCCCAGACTTAATATATTGAACTATATGCTGCTAGAAAATTATTATGTCATTGTCTGTTTCCACTGTATAGGACCAGGACTCAGTGTGACATACTGCAGGTGGTCCTTCCTTGTGTCATTAGACAACCTTCTAATTCATCCACTAGAGGGAGCTGTGTGACAACAGAGACAGAACTGCAGGAGTCAGGCCCTCCCCAACATGAGTCAGCCTGTTAGCAACCAGGAGCCCTTTGATTGGTTTGCTGTGTCTCTGAGTAGTCCACCAGTACTCCCCTAAGCTAAGGCCTAAGGTTCTCCGACAACTATGACTAGGTATGGGTAATACAACAATGCAAGCAACACAAAAGCTCTCAAAACAAAGATTAATCATATCATAGGAAATATACTGTAGCCTGTATGTGATGAGGATGGCCTACAAACATTTAGCTTGTGCCAGATCCTTGTGTATAACACTCTTCAGTTGTGTGTCTAAACGCTGCGTAGTGAAATGTGTTTTGAATATCAATAATTTAACATTCCCTTTAAATAAGTCTTATTTCTCTTTGTCATATATGTTACTGCAAGCACTGAGGAAATACTTCTCTTATTGCAACAGAGAGTCCATATCACAAGAGCTCACATCAGGGGTTCTTAAACTTTATTGGTCCGGGGAGCCTTAACAGAGCAGAATTTTTTTCAAGGACCCCTCATAATTGCAACAAAAAGTCAACCATATAAGATTATATCCATATGTTCTTTGAGATGCTCTTATTCTAAACATATTTTGCTAATACTGCAACAGCTTTAAATAGGAATGTTATTGTATTTGGCAAAACTTGGACAGTGCAGGAGCAGTTTTAAAAGGAATGATTTTTTTTTAATCAAATTTAGGCCTTCTGTGTTTAAAAAAATACTGTTTGTTTTACATAACTAAAAATAACTAATATTCATTTTGCATGCAGTTAATGTTAATACCTAAGGAAAGTGTTTTGACAGATTGATGTACTCTATCGTGTAGACTAATTTGTCACTAATGTTATGCTAGTGAGAGTAATGAGCACAATGCGATTGGGTTCTATACTGATACCTAGTATTTTTTCCCTCATAAGACAAGTTTATACTTTGTAGCAAACTTTTTCACGGACCCCCTGGCAACGCACTGCGACCCCTGGGGTCCCTGGACCCTCAGTTTGAGAACCAATGGTCTAAACGTATGGAGTATGGAGACTACTTCATCAGTGGTGAGCACCATCTCCAACAGGTAATTGTCAGAAACACTGCCCTCACTTAGCGGTCAGCCACTCTGGCCCCTTTTGGGTTGTCTCTCCTATCTCCTTTAACTATCCACTTTAGCTTTATCTCATTGAAAGATGTCATGGGGTCAAAGAACGATGCAAAAGATAAATTCATAAGGACATGAGAAAAGACAACATCAATGTTAAGAGAATATCCATATCGCTAACATCTCTAACTGTTTCATTATAGTGCCCCTGGTGTCTCTGAAGAAAGCAGATTTAGGGGACTTAAAAACACTGGATAATGTTAATAAATTAGATGATCATGCTTTCTGTACAATATATTTGTACTAAAATGTGTGTGCCCAGTGAGCCTCAAGAAAACAAAAACCAACCACATGCATTTAGCAGACGCTTTTATCCAAAGCGACTTACATTTGTAATGAACACAAGAGTGTTGTTTCCATTACAAATGTTTCCATTCCACTAGTATGCTAGTCAGGTTCCCTAACCACTATGCCACCATCACTCACACTACTAACTAACAATGTGTGGCCAAACTGTGGCCTACTACCTTTCATACAGCCTACCATGATGTCTAAAAATAAAATGTAAATAGAAATAAAATGTGTCCTGCTGTTATATTAATTTAATATAAATAGTAGCCATAGTATAGTAGCTATAGAGAACTGGTACTCTTAACTTTGTATTGGCCCTTAGCTGCTCAGATTTTTCAGTATATAGCCCACAAACAAAAAAGTTTGCCAACCCCAGCTATAAAGTGCTATATAGGCTTAAAGTGCTATACAGGCTTAAAGTGCTATACAGGCTTAAAGTGACAGCTGTAACTGGCTGATAGGTGTTTGTCCATGTGACTGCTTGCATAATTCTCAGTCGGTTCATGTGTCTTTCTTAGGTGTGTCATGCCACGAGTGGTCACACATCGTCCATGTTGAAGGAACTAGGAATGGTGAGTTATAGTATAGCAAGTAGCCTATAGTATGACAAAGTCGTCCACCAAGGACATGAAATTGTAATACATCTCAATATTTCTACATTTAAAGTTAATAAATAATAAAATAATAAAAACATGATAAGATGGAAGAGATAAAGCAAACAAACAATGTTATTTAACAATTTATGTCAAATAATGTCAGGTCAGTCTTATTTACTGCACCTGTTTCATCAAACAAAAGTCACTCAGATCAGTGCAGTTTAGTTTATTCAAACCCTTTATGTACACATTACAATAACAATAAGTGCGTTTCGTCTTAGTCAAATTTCGTCTTAGTCAAAAACAATCTCCATGTACATTTTGGCTTTTACACATATGGGAGGGGGCCATGACTGAACACATACATTATGGTTATCTGTTACACACTTGATAGTCATCATCATGGACACAGGTACAGTTTGCAAGGAAAAGAAAGAAACTCTAACAACCTGTCGTCTTTTAGACACAGGAACAGAAACCAGAACAGAAACCAAGGCGAGATGATGGGAAGCTGTAAAACTAGCTGAACTCTAGTCAGCTTGACACCTGTTGTGACCAGTTCTAGGGTTTTTTACAATTGTTTGCATAGTACCAAAATTGGTATAAATATACAAGAACAGCTTACAAATCTGTCCAGAATATGTACATATTTATGTTTATATATTGTTGATAAGGTATTTTTAATTTTTACTTTTTTACAAAATAATCCATATACTTATTTTAGAACTCCAGAAAAAAAGTGCATCTGAAACATACAAAACATAATATATATATATTTTTTTTTTTCAAGAGAATAACCAAGAGCTTTCTTACACTATACAGGATACAATATGGCAGAATCACCATGACAACTGGGAGGCCTTCATTCTGCTGTGGGTGTGAAATGCTGCAGTTATGTTTAAACTTGTGACTGAGACTCAGTAAACATGAAGGACATTGCAGTGCTAATGAAGAGTATCAATAGCTTTGTGGGGGGGCTGTAAGGGGAAGCAGACAGACTGAGACATATAAACTGCATGACATTTGTATTACTCAAGGAACACATAGAAATCATGGAGAACCCCTTATGTCTGTGCCAAGAGTCTCTACTTTTCAGTGTTATAGCAAACATTAAAAAGTTGACCTCGTTTTGTCCTCTCTCATTATGTACCACATAGAAAGTGCATATATATGAAGAGTTTAGAAGTGAAACCCTCTGTCCATTTGCTATGAATTTACAGAAATATATTTGTATAAGTTCGATAAACTTTCTTATTTCTGAAAATGGATTTGGAGGGATCTGCATCTGAACTCTTCATATATATACATATTCTTTAACTCATTGACTGTTAGTGGCAGTTACGTATATATTTCAAGTATCTCTCGTTGGTGTTGGCGTTTAGATAGGAAATATGAATGCAGAAACACAAAAGCTGCACAGAACAAGTCTCCTGATGAAAACATTATATAAGATATAAGATCACACAGAGAAGGAGAAGAATCTGGTGATTGTCAGAGGAACGACTAATTAACGACAATTAAGTAGTTTTGGTTGGTGTTTCACGTAATATTTGGATGTGCATTTCAAAACCTAGGTGGTTGTCAAGTGAGAAGATGCAGAGTGATAATATACAGAGAGAAAGAAAGAGATAGACAGAGAAAGTGCGAGAGTCACTCCTCGTTAAAGAAGCAATTTGCTGCACTGATCCTGCTTTAAGCCAGAATGTCATGGAGTTGTTAGCATTTTTCAAGAGCCCCTAGAGCTATTTAATCCATGTGTGGACAGGCAGATATACAAGATACAAGTCCCAGATATCTGTCATACAGACTTACTGCTCACACACTTTGAAAAAAAAAAAAAAATCTATATATCTGATATGTAAAAAGTCTTCTTTATCTTTACGAAATGCCCTTATAAACATAGTATGTACACAAAAATGAAATGAAACATTTAAAAAAAAATCCAGTATTACACAAACACATTGTGTTGCCACAGTATTGTGAACTTTTCTTTTTTTTCCAAATGCAGACGGGAAGAGCACCTTGAATCGCTAACTACTGTTCTGTACTGTATCTGACAGTCTATAAAAAATCTGCTGATGGGGTGTGTGTGTGTGTGTGTAATTATTACGTTAGAAAATCAGGCCCCTAAAAAATCTTGAGGGCATGAAAGCACTCTTTCATAGCTCCACAGTCCCAGCAGTCCAGATCGATGGGTCAGCTTTAGGAAAAATGTGCAACTTTTGGAAATAAGGTAGCTGTCTAAATATGTCCAGCTCAGCAAGAACAACACCACTGCAAATACAGTCTGTAGTTGAGCTCTTCTACATGAACAAGCCTTTCACTGATGTTGGTCTCCTAACAGTAAAAAGTGCAGATCAGGGCTCGGCTGAGCAGTGGTTGCTTGGGGATTGCCTCAGTGAAACCAAGGGGAGAGAGATCACAGAGTCAGGTTGTGCACGAGACTGCTGCCACTGCTCATTAAGTCAGTCATGGCTAATAAGGGGCTAAAACCAGGTCCTACAGGGTCCAGTGTAAAGATAGCGAATCCTATTAGCAGGTATGAGGACAGTCAGTGCCACTTTGGCGCTGAGAGCCTTCCAGCACACGTTGCCCACTCCTTCACTCTTGTAATATAGATGATTTTTGAAATTACTTTCTTCATCTATATTTGCATAGTGCAGGATTCTCCGATCTTTCCAAATCTTCAGCCCCCCCCCCCCCAAAAAAAAAAAATGGCAGCCATTTTGTTTCTTTCTTTGCTGTGTGCGGTCAGTCTCAGTGGCATGGGTCAAAAGGGTATTTGGTGACCCCTCCATGCAACTCCACCACCGACTCCATCCATGTGATTATGTCCCCTGTCAGGTGGGACCGGCAAGAGGCTTGGTTGTTGATCTCCTGAGGTGTGAGTACACGAGACCACAGCTGGAGATCGGACATCTCACCTACAAATGCCTGGGTGGCATCAAACTTCCCACCAAGGGTGTCCTGCATCACAGACAAAAAGAAACAATCAGCAAAGAATCAGTGTGTGTGTGTGCACACAGTACATAGCACAACTTGGCTTTTCATTTGTACAAAGTAAAATCAATAGTGCTATACAAAAGCATTTTAAGGCCTACAATATGTTAGCATTTGCCTGCCCTGAAAGCATTATCATTGCAGGGCTTTGCTGATAAGACCAAAATGACATGCAACATCTCATTACCTAGTCACAATATGACTGCATTAATACTTTCATATATTTATTCATATATTGTATATTTTTACAAAATAGATATCAATGTGTTAAGTGTAGAGTGGATTGATCTAGATGAATGATTGAAACTATGGTGCGAGTACCCCTGGGGATACTTGGATCAGTTCTAAATAGATCTGTAGAGGTGTTCTCAGCCCTTACCTACATAAAGACAACATGAAAAAAATATTGTTTCTACATTGTTGTGTACAATATGATATGTGTTAACCTATTGTGTAGCATTTTGTTTATTTATGTAGATGTGAATTTTGTTTATTTATGTATCGATTGCTATAGCAAACAGCCCATGATGCAGAAATGAATCCAGAGCAGAGATAATAAAGGTATTATTCTGGTAAGGTAAGCAAGAGAGAGGTCCTTGGACAGCAGTCATGAATTACCATGACAAATTCAACCCTAAATCTGCTTTCGGCTATAAACACAGCAATCCACAATGGCTGTCTTGATAGGACACGATAAGCTGTACTCTGGTTTTCATGTCTGTTCTCCACAAATTGGTGACAGAGTGGCCTAGACTCTACGCTCCAGCCAACTAAATGTGTGTATCTTTAATTTACAGCCTTGTTTAACCAGTAGGGAATGAATGTTTATTTCTCTCTCATTTTTTTTTTTTTGGAAGGTGCCCCAAAGGCATCCCATTATAGTTTCCAATTATATTGCATTAGCTATAGCCTTCATTGGGCCTTTGTTGGAAACTGAACAATGTCTTGCTAATGAGGATCTTATTTGAAATGTTTGTCTTTGCAGATTCAGTTTTTGCAGTTGCGTTTTTGCGTTTAATTTGGCATAGTTAAAAATAAAGGAAGGTTTCTTTTTTAGGCTTTTCTTAACACAGTCTCAATGATTATTCATTCACTCATTCATTCATTCCTGTATTTAAATTATTTACTTTTTTATGTCTGTATAAACTGCTCCTCCAAACTGACATATGTTACCACTGGAATGATTTTGACTCTGACTGTTCAGCTGTCAAGTACTGCCATGCATGGGTGGGCGGAGGTCATACCTGTTCCTGGCCGAGGATGAAAACTCCACCAGGTTTGATAGGGTGCCAGGCGGACAGACTCTCCCCTGAGCCTCTCTTCACACCGTCCTGGTAAGCCTCCCACACACCGTCCCGTGTGGACCAGGTAATGCACAGGTGATGCCACTTACTGTCTGTTATTGAGAGAGGCAGGGTCACAGCCTGTGGGCAGAGAAGGAGAGAGACAAAGAAGGAAAGAAGGAGAGTTAGAGAGATATGACAACACAGAAGCGTTCACCAGAGATGTGACAAGATGAATTCATAATAATAAAAATAAGATATACTTTTTTGATCCTGTGAGGGAAATTTGGTTTCTGCTTTTAACCCAATCATGAATAAGTAACACACACACACACACACACACACACAGTGAAGTGAAGTACACACTAACCCGGAACAGTTGGTTGGTCAGAGCTCAAACGAGCAACCCTTCAGTTACAAGCCCGAAGCCCTAAGCAGTTGGCCATGACCTATGAACTCCGGTCACCTTATTCATGGATGCTAGATTAGCATTAAGATGGAACCATCAGAAACAGGCTAACAATAGTAACTACAGTTGTTGTGGTTTCTCTTATGCTAAACTATGCTTACTATGCTAAACTATTTTATATATTTTTTATTTATATACACTGGTAACTTGTCACTGCTCAGTGCTTTTCATGTTGCTATTTGGTGCTATTTCCCATAAACCTGACTTTTAGTTGCTAAGCAGAAACTAGTTCAGACTACAACTTTTCCTTGTTGGGGAATCCATCATACAAACTTGTTTAGAATTCAAAACAGACGTAACTAGTGTAAAGACAGTTCTAAGTCACCACGCCTTTAACTGGATATAAGCCAAAATGTACAAGGAAGATAAAGTCAATCTTTACAATCTGTCAGTTAGTGTACTAGTGTGATCTTGTATGCAATGATAGTAGGCTAAAGAACTTCTTAAGTGTTGGCATTACAACTACTGCCAGACAGAGGCCTTTTGCATCTTGCTACAGTCCCCTCCACATTAAATAAATTAGCATAAGCACTTGGAGAATAAACCAGATCAGCCTTCTGAGAAATAGAATTAGGCCGTTCAGACAATGTCATCCATGACGGCAGCACATCATTGTTGCAGCCTTAACTGTAGCTTCATTGCCAAATCTCGTTGACTCGTACCCTAATCTCAATCAACTGTATCACTCCGCTTAGTAAACGGTTGACTCGCTTCCTCTCACTTCCTGACGATATGCCATGCTTTTCTTTGAATTTCCCTGCCTCTGGTTTCTGTAAGATGTTTTTCTTGCACACTCTCTGGGTCTTAAATAATTAAGGAGACCAGGGCCTCTCATCACACCATCAGCTTTGTCTTCTTAAAGTTTAAGATGTCAAGGACAGAGTAGGGTCCCACGACACTTATTCTATGAATAGCCTCTGTCTGGGGACAGGTCTCAAGAGTGCGGCTTTGTCTGTCCAGATCTGTGTTGTCACAGCTTGACAATACACAACTTTGTAGACATATATAATCGATTTTATATGTACTTAATATAATGTAATGCAGACACAAACAAACATAAAGATTAAGCTGAATTCAGTAGGATACCAAAATATACGTGGAGGACAGAAAAAATCTGAATGGTATTCCAAATAATGAGAATATATTCTCTTTTGATCCTGTGAGGGAAATTTGGTCTCTGCAATTCTTGCAATTGTGAATTAGTGAAACACATACAGCGAGGTGAACCACACACTAACCCAGAGCAGACGGTTGCCTGCTACAGCAGTGCTCCGGGAGCAGTGAGGGGGTTAGGTGCCTTGCTCAAGGGCACTTCAGCCGTGGATGCACTGGTCAGGGATTGAAAAGACAACTCTTTGGTTTTTAAGCCTGAAGCCCTAAACAGTAGGCCTTGGCTGTCCCTGAGATGCTGCAGGATTTCGGTGTCAGGTAACAGGTATTGTGAACTACATTTGTAAATCTATATCTAAAGTCAGTCAATTCAAAATCACTTGACAAAGCCCACTTTATTAAATAAATGCTCCAAACCAACCTTGTCATTGACCAGTAGCTCCATGGGATTGTTGCCCCACTCAATAAGCACCAGTTCATTGGCCTGGCCGGGCACAGAGTAGGAGAATGGGGTGCCAATGCCAGGCCCGTTGCCACCCTTCAGCCACAGGCACACCGTCAGAGCAAAGATCTCATTCAGTAGCGTGCGTTTGATACGTCCGTACATGTAGTTGGTTCGCATAGGGAAGCCAATCTGGAAGGCATCCGGGTTCTTAGGCTTGGTGCGACCTGCTGTTAGAGGGAGCAAGGAGGGTACTGATGACTGTTGTTCCACAATTTTATCACAATTAGTATTAGTATTAGTATTTGGTAGTATTTGTTCAAGTGTGATTATGTGAGTATAGATTATTTAATTTAATTTTCTATATCAGTATCAAAAAACAACTGGATTTTAGATATAGATCTGAGGGAAGTAGCATATTTCAGTTTAATTTAAGAATGTATGTTACCATATATCAAGCATGTCATATATCAATATATTAATATTATCATACAATTACATTAATAACCAGGGAGAGGTGTTTATATACCTGGTTCAGTGTTGCGGTGATGAAGTTGGTTCAGAACAGAATCCAGTTTGGCAGACCCACGAGATGGTCCTCTTGGTGCCTGCTTTGAATGGCCTGTCTGAGGATGGTGGCCGTGGTCATCATGGTGACCACTGTCATGGTGGTCATCATGGTGACTACTGTGGTGATCGTCATGGTGTTCGTCATGATGAGTGTCATGATGACTACCATGGTGGTCATCGTGGTGGCTGTCATGGTGAGTATCATGGTGGTCACTATGGTGACCATTGTGGCGGTCATAGCGATGACCATAGCGGTCATAGTGATGATAATCGTCATGGTGATCGTGTGGATCATGGTGAGTATCATGATGATTATCATGGTGAGTGTCGTGGTGATTGTCATGGTGAGTGTCATGGTGAGTTTCGTGGTGAGTGTCATGATGATCGTCATGGTGATCATCATGGTGATCACCATGGTGGTCATCATGACCGTGTCCATGGTGGTTGTCATGGTGACCATGGTTATGGTGCGTGCCATAGTAATGGTGTAACTGTTCTTCCAGTAAATTAATTCTGCGTTGCAGAAGGTCTCTCAGAGAATTGGAGTAGGTACTGGTGGAATTTCGGGCCTAATGAGAGTAAAAAAAAAGTTAACATGAAAACACGATTAATAAATTGTACTGACATTAAGCTTTCAGATTTTTTAGAAGATGGACTTGCATCTGCATTAATAATATGTAAAATCATTTCATATACTGTAGTTTAGACTTAGACCAGAAGGACCAGACAGAGACCTTAAAAAAAAGGAAAGAAAAAAAGAAAAGAGCAGTGCTGTTGCATGCCAATGCTGTGTGACATTTTAAGCCTGTCCCTCCTCTGTCAGGCTTCCTTGAGTGTCTCAGAGGAAATCCGGCTTAGGCTGGCGACAGAATACACCGCTTAATGGCATGTCGGTGCAGCTCACACTAATTGGTCCTGACAGTAGTGGCTATCGCCCAACACAGTGGGACTTCTACAACAGGGGCAAACACTTCCTCCTTGAGGCAAACACAAGGAGATGACACCTTGGGGTTAAGGATTCAGATAATTGACGATATACATTTAGCCAAGAAAATTAAAAAGGTTAGGGCTGTTAGGAAAGATTATAGTGCAAACTCAAATGTCCCCTAAGTAACATTTGTGACATGGCAAGGCTCTACGTGTTGATGGTGCCATGATCTGGAGTTGGCCGGGGGAATGCATTGTAGCATGAGAACAGAGGGAGGAAAGCTCTGAAAGCTCTTTGACCCCAAAGTGCAAGTCAACAGTCGAAGAGAGAATGTGTCCTTCCTGGACAGCCCTAAGATTACTTCTTTACATGCAAAAAACAGAGCTGGTAACTACCAGTACATTAATATGAGATATGGAACATATTTCACAGCCCTGGCTTGTATTGATCCCTCCTTTTCTTTTCTATGTCTTTTCACCTCCCCTCTCTCTCTCCCTCTTTTTCTCTATCAGGACTGTACAAAATTCACACTTGAATTGATAAGTACTGAATTTGAAGTAGCAAACATGGTGCAAAATGACAATTCATATTTTCAGATTCAATTCAGACTTTTATGAAAAAAGACTTTCATGTAAATGCATTCTTTAGGTGTAGTATGTAAGGCTTACATACTACACCTTATAACTCCTGACAGTGATGTGGGTCCTTAACAGCAGTCTGTTCACTAATCTTATAAAGAATAGAGATTGGTGGGTCTGTTATACTTAGCAACAGTCCGTTATCAAGAAATATCAGACCATAGAATGGGGGAATCCCATTGAAGTGAATACAGCATTCTGCAGCATTATAAAGACCTGTGTAATAATATTTCATACATGACTTGAGCCTGAAATATGATCAGCATTACTATAAACGGTTTGAAAACGTGGCATTTTATTTAGAATAATGTAATGACGATTGCTTATATTTTGGAAAAGTTGGATAAAATAAATCCTTTCTGACGTGTGAAGAATTCTTTGAATTACAATTTTTTTTTTATTCCTAACTCTCACTCTTATTCCAAATTCATCTCCTTGTGGGGTGGAGCAAACTTAATTCAAAACTGCAACTCAAGAAAAACTAAAATTCAGAATTTTCACAGCCTTTATCACTCAACTCATAAAGCTCTGATCGTCTGTCTGAGAACCTCCTGAAGTACTTACTGAAACAGTCTTTGTCCAAGTATGCTTAATTTTTCTCCCAGGCAACACATCACACTCACCTGCAGTGCGTCTAGCTTCTCTTTCAGAGCCTGTAGAGTTTTGCCAGTCTGTTCTGGGGAGAATCCATGGTGGCTCATGTACGGTCCCTTTCCCCTGTGGTCGCGATGGCTGTTTAAAGGATAATGGGGATCAGAGTGATGGTCGGTATGATGATCCGTGTGGTGATCCGTGTGATGGTCCGTATGGTGGTCGTCGTAGTGATGTGAGGGCCCATGGTAGGATCCGTGGTGCCCAAGACCATGGTGGTCATCATCATGATGGCCAACAGAACCCCTGCCGAAGCCCTCGCACAGTGTGAGCTTGGCCGTCAGCTCCCTGATGGTCTCCCGTTGGTCAAGTATGGTCTCTTTCTGCCGGACCAAGCTCTCGCGTAAGTGGAGAATGGTGGCTTTGGCCTCGTCCGAAATCATGCCGCGCCCTATTGTCGGACCGTGGTGTCCGTTACTATGGCCGCTACTGTGACCGTTGCTATGGCCGTTGCCATGGCTAGGACCATGGCCAGGACTATGGCTATCCCCCGGGGTAAAACAGGAAGGGTCCGCGTCTGCAGGGATGGGGGTGCAGACAAACTTGGGATGCGAGCCATAATCGTACTCCAGACCCGGCAAGCTACCCACAGCCCCCGAGAGAAGGAGTGTGCAGATGAAGAAATGGAAAAATGACAGGGGGGGAGGACAAAACCAGGGCAGGACCTCTCCCGTGAGTCGATGGAGGCCTGAGAATGGGGTTGCCAGCTGGGGCAACGAAGAGACACCAGAGCCCTTGGCCATCGTCATCCGTCGTGACCCGCTCCCAGCCTCCTGGACAGTCCAGTCCCTACCTCTTTATCTGTGGCAAGACGCAGACCAGGAGAGGAAGGCATGGAGTACAGAGCGTTGGGAGCAGAACATGACACAAATACAACCACCCCTGAGGAAACTCCTTGTCAGATTCTCAAGACACCTTGTGATGGGAAAAGCAACATGTGTTATTCCAACAGGTTCTCTTCCTCAGTGATATTCCTTGGAATGTCAACAGCCGTGCTCCATGTAAAAACTAAGACAATAAAAAGCACACAGACAGACAGCAGCTCCTTGTGAACCTCACCAGGTCTGTAAACACACAAGATTGATGTGCTCCTCTTTGTTCTCTTCTCCTGCCTTTGCACTGTATCCGTGTGTATCAGTTTGTTGATCCTGACCAACTGGATCTCCTGCACTTGGCAGCCGCCGTAATCCCGTTAGTTCCGGCTCATGCCGATCTGTGAGGCCAGTGAGGAGGACTCCTGGGGAGGGGACAGAGACAAGAGGGTCAAAAGAGACGCACCATCCAGCCAGCAGGCCTGAGAACAGACACACACATCTGAACAGTGCTTGTTTTGACGTTTGTTGTACAGTGGGCATCTGTCGTCTTAAGGTGTACTAGTTTCTGTAATCAGACAAACGGAGCATGTAAGATTAAGACACCAGTATGAAAGTTTCCACTTGTCTTGTCTGGACAGTGTTTATTTTGTCTAGTAAAGATGGCAGCTTCAGTAACAACTGTTTGATTCTTGAAGTACACAAACAGAGCCTGTAAGATTGAGACGTTTGTGTTAAAGATTCCATGTGGCACACTTTTGTGTGCCAGTATTGTTGTGTAAGTGCAAAGTTCAGTTCATACAGAAAAAAGAATGAATTCATGTTAATCGTTTACCATATCAACTGAGAACTAGTTCACAAACAGTTTGTTTGTTAGTTTTTTTTTAAGTGAGGAAAAACCATTATAGTATTTCTGTGCTTATGTTTTCAAATAATACCTCCACAGTTGTGAATATCTTCATTCATCACAGTCAGTATCAGTCAGTATCTACCCTTATATCACCAAGATTTCAGTTTGGACCCATACAGTGTTCCAGTTACAGAATCTAACAAAGATCTGAACTAGTTCAAATTGACAGTTCAGTTCACAGTTCATAGAAAAAGTTATTTGTTCAATGAACTAGTTCTTGAACTACGCTTGTCTAAAAAATGAATATGTGTGGCACACTTTTGTAGAGAGAGTTCTTGATGTAAAGATTGATGGGCATCAGTTTGGCAGCAGAATCATCTTGGCAAGATTGATCAATGATGGAAATACTGTGTGAGATTAAATGGCATCTCAACACCAATCTAAGGAGACATGTTTACTTGTCATAGCCAAAGACTGCAAGCTAAAAGACAAGAACGAGTACAAACATACTGTGCTTTATCCTTCTGATTTTGAACATATATCAAGACTTGTCAAAAAGCTTGTGTTGCAGAGAGGCTTTGTATTTGTGTTACTGCTTGTAGAGCAATTTCATCCATCACTTGTAATCCCCTTTATTTAATCTGCTGTTTGTTCACTCAGCACTCCAAAATCACATAAGCATCACCTAAGCATCTAGACCATTGTGTGAACAGCATACTCCCAGATATTCTTATTGCCCTAAGCCAATCAGTCTCTGCAGGAGGGTCCAACTGAACTAGCAGAACTTGGGTCAGTGTGACGTGTAGAGCAGAGCGAAGCCCCTCAGAGAGCCCTGATCCAATTACAGCTGTAGTCACTGCAATGACTAACACTTTTCTTCATGGGGTGATTCATACCATAACGCTGTGATATTCCAGAACAGAATGGAGCACTGACAAATCCACTGCTCTCACTCCTCTTTACTCACTGGCATCCGCAGTAGGGGAAGAAGAGGTCATGACCCTCTGTGTGTGAGTCTCTGTCTCTGGTTTTGGGGTGTTGCCATGATTACCATGCCGTGATGACCCACAATGTTAACAAAAATATTGTAAGGTAGAAGGGTGTTTCTTTTGATCAAAAGGACACCAGAAGCACAAACAAACTCTTAGCATGGTAGGAACCCCTGTTGCACATTAAGAAATCATCTAAATATCTGACAAAAGCTCCTCTGGCTATAAGCTATCATCAGGAGCATCTCCAGCATTATTTAAAGCTTTACAGGGTTGGCTAACCTACGTGTAAAATGGATGTCATATTAGTTGTTTTTTTTGTTTGTTTGTTTTTGGTTTTTATAAATGCCATTGTTACATGTTAAGTTCTGAACTTCACCTTGTCAGCACCTTACTCTAGCAGATCAGCATTCACAGATCTACTCTTTTGTCCACTACAAAGCTTTGGTGCCTCAAGCACAGCAGTTCTTGTTTTGTTCCCATAAATCCAAAACACTAGTAAACAGAATGTTTTCTACGGCAAATGTGTTTTAATGACTCCTCATCTGTTTCCTGTAAAAAAAAAAATACAACCCCAAAGGCTGCATACAAAAACAGAAAAATAAGCAAGATAAAAAAACAGCAACAACAATGCCCTAAATTCACTTCAAAATAAATACAGCAAATATTATAATTCTCTTGTCTGGATCAGAGGGCCAAATTACATTTAGCATGTGTGTACAATCACAATACAAAAACACAAATAGACTAAATACTGTCATCTGTTTTGAGCAGCTGCTTGTGAAAAATAGCTGTGCCAGTTAGGGCCTGCCGATGTTTTAGTGCGTTTCCTTTGTTTGCCATTTATGGCAACTGTACACTGAACCTTGACGAGAAACATTATCCTTCCTCTCCAATTACCAGCTTCAAACCACATGAAAGAGCTTCATTAGAATAATGGATGTTGCCAACTCACAAAGCTTTATGTGAAGATTGGTAGGCCTACATCAAACTGTGTGGCAAGATCTCATTTATAATAACAGATGACAAACACCCTGGGAGTCGTGTATTGTTCCCAAGATAAATCAAGACATCTAAAGAGGAGTTTGTGTACATTAATGTAGACTATTTAGAAACAACTGCAGACACTTTGCCCTTGCAATGTATAATTTCCTGATGCATTTGCCTACATTACAAATTAATTAATGTAAAGTTAATGTAGGCTTTTGGCTAGCTCCACTCATCATACCTCTGAAATCCTCTGAGTTACCTGATCATAGACACTTCAAACCCAACAAATGATAATAACTTTGTACACCAACCATGACCCTTAGTATATGCATACTTGACATCTCTGAACAAGATTTAGATGTTTTTGGTGGAGAATGGGAACGCAAATTACAGACCAATAGGTTAGCACTATTGCACTATTGAAACCAAAAGTTGCAAAACTTTCAAAACTTGGCCCCAAGTTTAGAAAATTACAGATGTGTTATGTTCCAGATTGAGTCATTTGGCTATGATCTGTACACAGTTGCGTTCTTCTTTGCGTGCCATGCACTCCCCTGCAACAGACCCTGAGCTTGCACCATCTTAAGTATCAACGTGCTGGAAGTTGGGAGGAGTCTGGGTACTGGCCTAAGTAGATCTGGGGATTATCAGACAGGAAGGGGAGGAGGTCCCTCTTCCCCAGAGATACTCAATAGTGCCATTGTCACATGTGTGTACAGCCTTCAGCACTGTGTGTGTGCGTGTGTGTGTGTATGTATGTGTGTGAATCCAATCTAAGAAGCTTGTGTTGCGTGTGGGTCTGTTGCATGTGAACTTAACACTGGTCGCTGTCTGCATTGGCAAAGCTAATCAATGGGGTTGACAATGCATCAGATCAATAGATTAACTGGCAAGCCGGCAACAGTATGACGCAGGCAAATTCACACATGTTGTTCTGTTCGGTTGAAAATTAGCTTTTAATCTAAAATCAGAATTAATAATATGAATATTGCTCTATGTCTGTCTCACAGTTATTCATCTGGGTGCAATATCTCAAGATGCCTGTACTCAAATATGGGAAACCACATATCAAAATAATCAGGAGAATCCATCAACAATGTACAGCATTCCTCTGTATAATTAACGGTTCCTGAGGTAGTGAAATTACCCACAAAACAGCCGGGTCGGGTTCAAAGGATTCAAAGGGATATCACAATGACTCATAAACTGGTTGATTTGCCCCAAGACTGGAAAAAACATACGTACAGGTGACCATGAGGAAACATTCTGTACATGTATATTTGTAAATAGAAATTGGACAGTTCAACACAATCGCATATTTTTACTTCATCTGAATCTAAATATACAAGATTTCATTCAGATGTGATGCATCAGAACCATAGATGCACACTACTGATGCATCAGTAAACCTTGTTTTTACCATGCATCTAATTTGAAGAAACTAAACATTTGATCCCTTCACAACATTGTGAAATATATTGGTCCCATCTTGATGAAATTGGAAATAACATGGCGCAAATATGAGATTGGAAAGAGCGGCAAACAACAAGGCAACATTACTCTAGGCAACAAGTCACTTCAGGGGAATTGGCTGCCCAACAAGTGTAAACAAGTGGATATTGCTTTTCTGGGCCTGTCCAAGATGCAATAAAATGTCACTGTAATAGATGTCATTTATATAACGCTCATTTAGCCAGATGTGATGAAACTAAATCCATGACTTAATCTTAGATCAAGCATAGCAGGACCTTGAATAGCACTGGACACCTCCCAGCATGCCCAGTTAGAAGTGGGTCAGGAAATGACATACCAGTACCACACAGCTTTGCTGAGTCAATAAAAACATCAGCAGGTAATCTTATGCTGGTGTTGATCTGGCAGCCATTTTTTTTTAAGTATTTGTCTATGCCATTAAGTATACCTTCCAATACTATATTATTCACAGATAACAAGCAGTCTACTAGCCTCATATACTCACTGAATTACCTCAAGTCACTTTGTGGGATGAAATTAACTAAACAGCTCATCTACGGTTTAAATAGTAGGCAGTAGCATGTGAGACTGTACTGTTTGGAAACACAGCTGAGGACTTAAGGAGATACTCAGGATCACACAGGGATGAAGACTCAGGAGACCCTGGCCCAGGGTAACCAGGAGGGGGTACAAAAATAGCCCACGACAACCACAATAGACACCATAATGAAATCTCTATCTGGAAATAGATGGTTATGAGAAGGCAGTTGTCCGTTGTACATGTCTGTGTTTAGTAGAAAACTGACTTATTCAGCAATAAAATTTCAGAAGAAATGCAGTGATTGAAAATCCAAATTAAACTAAATGAAGGTAAATCAGTAAAATACACAATACATCTGTGTTTCTGATAATGGACAAAGCATATACTCATTATAGTGCAATGCCCATTAACACTTAGGCCGGAGCTTTAAGCCTTGAGGTAAGATAATTTCAGTAATATACTAAAATTAAATTAAAAGCAAAATTAAAAGCATCATAAAGGTCCGGTTCCATTTCTAGCACTTCCACTTGTTTATGGTCTAGCACTCAGTTTTGCACACTCAGTTTAAGGTGTCCCAATACTTTTAAGATCAAGGGGAAGTGTTTTCAGCTATTAAAACCACCTCTTAAAATGGAGGGAGGGTGAAGGGTATGGGGAGGGTGAATGAAGGGTAGGGATGATAGTGTAGGATACCTGTTTATTTCCACAGTAAGAGTCAAGAAAACAGTCAAAAAAAGATAATGGCCAGCTCAAGAAAAGATGAACACAACGGATATTGTGGCAACTAGGATGCAAAATTCTAAATATGTTGGGGATGCAAATGTAAAGAAATTATGTTGAGTCCGAAAAACATGTTAGAAAGTCATTCAGGAGAGTGTTTTGAGAGGCCAACAAATCGTTACAGAGGTCCCTGCCTGCGTTTACGTGAACAAAAGTATCCCGTTGGGGCTCCCAATAGGCTGTAGATAATTTTCTAGATAGGGTTTTTACGAATGTGGTGAAATGTGATTAATCCTGTGGACATGAGTCAGCATTTTTTAAACAAAGTGAAGTATAGGTCTACTATCGGTAGCCCACATCGTCCCTGTTCATTGCTTTGGTAAAGACGCAAATTTGCATGAAGTGCTGTACCATTTGGTAGGTACATATTTCTATCCATAACACTACTCACTTCATTATTGAGAGGTATCTTCTTTTGGAGGGCACTCAAAATCAAGTGAAGGGAGAAGAAATGAGACTGGGCCAAAGTCCATATTTAAACAGTGTAACAGTATCTAGTATCTATGGTGTAACTATACCCAACTGTTTAGGCATAGGCAGAATGGGCTCTTTACTATATTAAAATAGAACTTCCAGTAAACAGCAAACAGTCTCTAAACAACAAACTACAGATTTCCAAGTCTTTTCAAAGAGAAAACTCATGTGTATCTCTACAAGTGTATCTCTACAAGATCTACTGTATAACCATTGCACCGATCTTCATGACAACATTTGAACCTGTCTGAACATTATAATCAAACCTTACTGATTTGACAAAATGAGTAAGTAAGCATTTTGTTTGTACAGTATGTTTTCTAAGATTTTTTTAATGAAGAATATATTTTCTTACCTGCCGTCCATGCGATACCATGGAGTCACAAGCTGTTTAGTCCATCTCAGTCACTGATTAGATTGAGAAGGATTTGCGTGAAGGGAGATAATTTTAACTTTCACATCCCTAGCCTCCCTCCTCCTGCCTTCTCTCCTTCCTCTCTCACTCTGTCTCTCTCACACTTTTTATCACACCTCTCTCTCTCTCTCTCTATCACTGTCCTTATTTGTATCACACCTCTCTGCTCTCTCTTGTATTCGTCTTTTCATACTTTTACCTCATACATGTCCCTGAAGTCTCTTAAATGGTAATTTCTCTTATCACTGAACTCAATGCTATTTTAGTATCGTTGTGTTCTAATATCACTTTGGATATTTATCTGTGTATTATTCAGGTCTGTACATTTGAATGCATATCATAAGTGTTTGGTTAAAGATGTGTTTTTGTATGATATCTGAGTAATCTAAGGAGAGAATCTGCCTCCTGGGCTCTGTTGTCTGTGGACTCCTTGCTGGAGAACCTCGAGCCCTCAGATGTCGTGCTGGGTGACTTCACCACTAACAGGGCCCTGCCACGTCACAGGCCGCAGATTACAGCTCTCAACTGAAATGCCTCTTAAAATCACAGCCTCATGATCCTGGCTTAAGAGTCATGAGCAAAGGGGAAAGAGAGGGGGGAGGAGAGACAGTGGGGTGAGAGGAAGAGAGAGATTGAAAGAGAGAGAAAAGACAAGACAAGAGGAAGATAAGGGCAAAACAGAGTCGTGATGGAAGTGAAGAGGGAGGGAGAGTGCAGATCAGTCGGTGTGGAGAACAGAGATGCTCTAAGAATGCATACAACAGTAGTAGCTAAATCGGTAAAGATAACAACAACAACAACAACAACAACAACAACAACAATAATAATAATAATAATAATAATAATAATAATAATAATAATAATAATAATACTTACATACATGCATACATACATACATACTTTTATATTCATATCTTTATATTCATATCATACTTTTATAAATATACTTTTTAAAACCTTAAAACCTCTGTCATTTTAGGTGCTCCACACAAGGAGCATTGTGCACTGAATATGGATTGGTAGATTGTTCCAGAGCTTTGGGGCAACAGCAGTTCTGCTGGAGTCTACTCCATATTTAAATCTGTGGCACATAGTCAGAGGCAGCTTTGTTGAAGTGAACGACTTTGTACTGGACGGGTCGTCGAGCAGAATTGGACCAATCGTGAATGCCAGCAGTTGTGTCACACAGATCATGTTAGCTGACCAGCCTAATGAAGTAAACATCCAGCTGGCCAATCAACGGTCAGAGTAGTCTCTACCACACTCTTAGGGTGGTCCAGCATGTTCTGATAACACCATTAAAACCACATGCAAATAGCAACCCCCGTGAAGGCTAATTCCAGCTCATACTCGCTTCAGGCAGATTCCTCTTGCACTGGTCATGGATACAATTACGCTATGATCATAGGTTGCATCATCATGTTGCACTAATAGCCGCTGCTAGACAAACATTCCTCACCACCTGAGGGTTCTCATATCTGTCTGTGATGTTATTGTAAAAGACTGCTTATTGCACTCACCCTCCTCACAGTGGTCCAAACATTTCATCTTCATTCAAAGGTTACCATGTTACAGTCTTGCTACATCATATAATGATTCAGATTGATTCAGGAGCAGTTGCCTGACTGGGTAACACTTCATAATAACTTTAAATAATTTTTATGAATAAGCTATTACCACTTAATCACAATTTCAAAATATACAGATGTATTTACAGTAGTTATGTATGTATTTCTCAGGGATCCTTACAGCATATCTATTCATAAATAAATAATAAGTTGTACAGCATTAGCCAGTGTTAGCAAAAATCCTTAAAATGATTTGTTTGTAGCTAAAAATGATTTGTTAATGATATTAATAAAAGATTAAGGAAAGGAAGTGTAACAACCACTGCATTGTTATACTGCAAGATGCAAGAAGCACATTGTAATTAAATTAGTCCACATTGTGTTGTACGTGTGTGTGTGTGTCTGTGCCTGCAGATATCAATAGAACATGTCTTTTCCTCATGTGGCCTTTTGCGACTAGTGTCATCACCCCAGAAACTAAGAGCAAGTTTTTGCATTGCCTGGAGTGAAGTGAAAGGTAAGTCTAAGGGCTTGGCTGTCACACGAGGGCAGGAAAACAAAGCCACACCTCCCTCCCTGCCAGACCAAGCAAGACATTAAGTGTGTTTCATAACCCAAATCTCAAACCTTGGCGTCTATTTAAGGCAATGATGAGCTAAAGAGGGACACACTTTGGAGTAGGCCCTTACTTAACCTGGTTATGACACTCTTATTATAGACACTAATGTTTAGGCACCTAGCCAATGGCAAGTCAACACACTTTCCCTTTTTAAACCATGTAGACAATACTTAGACAAGACAGCTAGAAGTGTTAAAGCAACACTATGTAACAACTTGACACCATGTGAGTCTCCTTTTGATCAGATAATTACCTCTGCCAAAGAGGAGATGTTTTTGGCCGGCGTTCGTTTGGCTGTTTGGATACAAAATAAGTCGAAAAGTACTCCACGGATTTCCATGACATTTTTGGACAATGTCAGTATTAGGACAAGGAACAGATGATTACATTTTGGTGGTGATCCGGAACACTGTCTGGCAGGGCAGTGGTAGGAGTGGGCCCCCTTTTCAGCCCATGACTTTAATACCTGTATGCAGCCCACTAACATTTATTAGTTATTAGTTCGCCCATTCCTCAGGACCTGCTATGACTCCACCTACCCTCTTTGAATCCCCCTGTCTTTTTTTCTTCCAAATCCATCCTAGCCCACTTTATTCTCTCTCTCTAAATTCTACATTTTTTAAAAGTAAAAGCCAAAATAACAAAGTAGAGAGTAGAGGAAGAGTATTATTAAGCTTACTTGTTTTGACACATTAAATAGACTTTAGCAAACATGTCCATTAATGTACTTAGGGTAAACTTAATGTGGCATATGATTTTATTTCTTGCTGGATTAATTGTACCTGAATCCATTGGTTGTTGTCCTTATGGTTTATTTGTTGGGCAGCCGAAGAGTTTGTGAGTAATTGTACCAAGACGAATGGCTCTGCCAGAGTTAAAGATTGTAGAAATGTAATGTACATTCAAAGCTAATTTTCTCGCGTTCACCAAGTAACATCTAGCAGTGCCTATATGGCTTTTGGGTGTGTTCTGGAGGGTTTATGTCCTGGTCAGGTACCTAGTCCACTAGTATTACCCCTTAACTCTGAAGTGCTGTTATAACGGACAGGAGAGAGGAGAGAAAGAGAGAGAGAGAGAGAGAGAGAGAGAGAGAGAGAGTATTTGGGTGATGAGATTGACATATGTATGGGTATAAAGTCCTATTTTATGTCATTGCAGGCTCAGTTCATTATAGCAGACAAGAAGCCATTAATCAACCCTCAGAGCTCTTGAAACTCCGGCATACAGTAATTCAGTGATCCTTAGAGGTATGACAGTGACAGTAACTCAAGGGGAAGGAATAAAGACCAGAGTCAAATTACTTTATGCCGCCATATTTCACACATGATCAATCATCCACAATGCTTATACAGAAACCTCTGAGGAGTTGTGTGTCTGTGAGGAGGCTCTCTTGGATCATAACTCACTGGAATATTAGGCCTTATCTGAAATCATTTAATGTTGCACTGACTATGAATAAGGAAGATTATACTACAGTTTAACTATTTATGAATTTTTGACTGGACGAGATGCATTCTAGCCATCATTAGGAGTGAGATATATACCACGGGTGACTCTTTACAGCTAGTAATCACTCTGCATTTTCCATTGAGTTGACTGATGTGAATGTTCTATTCATTCAAAGCAAGAGAACAGAGATTTTCATAACTTCACATTTGTCAGTTCCAGGGCTGTGCAAAATTCAGAATTAAATTGAATTCAATGAATGAATTTAAATTTGAATTGGCTCCACACTACAGGATGTTGAATTGAATATGAATTGGAATTACAGGAAGTGGTATTGAATTCATTGCAATTCAGAGAAATAATTCTTATCACTTATCAGTAAGAATGTGATACTTTTAACATATATTTTTCTTCCAAATGGAAGTACAGACACTACTACATTAAGCTTACATTCCCTTAATGTTGAATAATTAGCAAACCAGCTCTAGCCCTCAGTTAACTTATTTCATTAGAGTGTACCCCAAACCCCAAACAAAAAAGTTATTACAGTTTTAAGTATCTGTTTTATAGAGTTGTTTTTAATGTTAATTTGTGGTAAAATAAATAAATAAATAAATAAATAGGCCTATTTACTATAATAAACTGTTGTGTACATAATGTCCATACAATCATATTTGTATGAAATTCATGTTGTAATCACATTATAATCTATATAGTATCTTGTAAGGCATTATTAAATACACCTTAATTAGGTATCATGAATTTCTTTGAATTTCATGGATTTCCACTTCCACTTTCTGCAATTCAAATTTGAATTGCAATTCCGCTTCCTGTTTGCAACCTCTATTTCAATTCAAATTCAAAAATTGGTGTGTGACATGCAGACAAGCAAGCAGGCATCTCTGAATGAAGAAGGCATCTCTCTGAACTTCCAAGCCATCAAACTGTTGCGTTGCTTGGGAACGGGATGCTAAGTTAAGCTTGGAACTATTTTGAGGAGTGGAGGATGAACAAACAGAACTAAAAAACTAAACAGTAGAAAACACAATTTAATGTTTTAAAGCTTTGTGAGTTGGTATAAAGTATAAAGACAATATAACACTCATGGTCATGGGGTTGGTGAGTGGATATCGCCGTGGCTATGCCTTTGGCTTGTGCCTGTGGCCGAACCACAGCTGTAGTGATATCCACTACCAACTCAAACATATTTAACTTTAACACTTTATGTAATTTTAATGGGTTTAAATGGTTTTAAATGCATTTGTTGGGGTTTTGGGCACGAGATAATATGGATAATTATTATTTTGGTATATGTTTGTCTTGTATCTTTCTGTGTATATAATACAGCCACTTCTGCAAACATATAATATCATTACACTCCTATGATTGCATCTTCAAAGGAGACATAAGTAAATCTCAGCTCACCAAGCAGAAGTAACAGAAAGCAGACTCTTTTGGCCAGATGACAATCATGAGTTAGAAGTCTGGAGTCCTATAACATGGCCTTACATAGTAAAACAGTCACAGTCAGGCGGCAGGTGGCAGTGAGCAGACGGAGGGCTTGACTGGCTCATTGGCTTACTGGGAGGGAGGTGCTCGGTTGCCATGGTTATGGTGCAGTGTCACTTCCTTCCAGCACCAGGAAGCATCACATGAACTAATCCCCCCCCCACCCTCCCTCCACATTCTCTTCACTCACATCCACACACAAGCATACACACAGACACACAAACACAAATACACACCTACAGGCATACAAACACACACGCACATACCCACACACACACGCACATACCCAGTGACAGACCCCTAGGCCCCCGCAGTTCTCCCGCTGCATTGCTGTGGGTGTAGACAGGGAGAATTAGTGGAAATATGCACTGATGAGAGACGATGGGAACAGCTACTGGTCTGCAGCCACAACCAGTCACCACTGCCCAAAAAATAAAGATTTGATTTATTCATTTATTCATGTTCATGTCTGGTTGGTCCAGAAAGATCTCCATCCATTTACTGTAGCAAAAAGAAACCTACATCCTTTTTTTCCCTCTAAAAGCGTTTTTTAAAAGGGTTCAAAGTAATCCTCTAACAATGCTGTCACTTTTATCCACAGTTCAAGGCAGTTCAAAGTAAATCATTTTGCAGGCTGAACTAGCTTTTGTTATCAGTTGGCCAGAACAGTCTATGGCAGTGTGCATTATTTACAGACGAGGTGGAGTTAAAGTATTTAGCTGTGTCCCCATTAACCCTACTTAACCGTGCGATCATTAAACTTCTACGCATCGCAGAACCACTGAGGCCGCACAGGAAGTGAGCAGGGCAGGTGACCGCTTGCATATGATGTTTGGTTGCTGACGGGCTGGGTGGCTATCTGACACAGGTGTCATGCCGGGGCCACTGCTTCTGCCACTGCCACCGAGGACGTTTGCAGATGCTGTTGCCATGGCTGTTGTCGTTGGTTACGTAATAATCCACTTAGCTTTGAGCTGCCTCATTAACGGTTCCCCTTCGACCCAGAGCATTCACTTGCTCATCCGCTTGCCTGCCACTGCTGGGGTCAGTCTGTGGAGCCCTGCCAACAGAGCGACACCATTCTGCCTGCCTGCCTGCCTGCCTGCCCGACTTTGATCCTAGACGTGGGTGTGACGTTGTTGTCAGGGCTTCTGTCATTTCTACAGTGTCATTGTTATAATGAAAGAGATGCAGACATTACCAAAGGCATTCACAGAAAACCCACAAAAAAACACATCACATGTGGTACATTTTTGGAACTGTATATTTTATGTGTGTGCCATTATGTAAATATTAGACCTTTTACTGTTTTATTATTACAACTATTACTCCCCCCCTTTTTCTTAAGCACTATGGTCAACCTCAGGTTGTTTTAAACTGTATAAATTATCTGACTGTGACTATAACTGCAATGTCAAGTATCATAACCTGTTCTTTAGTCATCCTCAGCTCATTATTTGATCAGAATACATCTACATCACAATACAACACTGCAGAACCAGATACATAACAGATATTTACAGTTTTACATTAACACAAATTGCCACAAATGGTTCAACATGTAACATGGAAGCAAAACTTTTGCAAAAAAGGTTTCAACATCCTTAGCACCTCACACATACACAGGAAATGGCTGGTAATACTTGTTAGTTAGTTAATATTCAAGAAACATGGTCTGTAAAGGGTTATGAGGTTGTTAGGTGTTTCTAGGATCTGAGAAGTGTCTGTGTATGTGGTAGTGGCTTGCATGTGTGTATGGTGCATGTGTGTGTGTGTCTATGTGTGGACATTTGTGTGTGTGTGTGGTATTTGTGTGGAATATGTGTATAAAAGTGTGGGGAGCTCAGCCTCCCCTCAATAGTTACAATTATACTTACACGTGGGGAGACTTATTAACTCTTAATCTGTATGAATATTGTTGGATGAATGCCTCCCAAATGTCATTTCCAGGGACGCTTATCTTCACTGGGGGTGATTGGGCAGTGGGCTGGCATTGATGCTGAGCTACTCAATGTTGATTGGTGGAACGGTCAAAGTGGCTGGACTTCATTTTGATTGGCTGAAAAGTTACATGTTGACAAGGAAGTTATGGCGAAGTGAAGACAAGATGCAGGCGAGCAACGGCTACTCATGAATTCCAGCATGTAGCCAACTATCACTTCTTGTCTACTGTAAATAAAATGGCAAATATAACTAGTATGTGAGTCTTTTGCTTCCATTACTTTGAAGTAGCCACAGACGGTTCTAAATGATCTTTGGTGTTGCTTTACAGGCTAGGTGGCAAACAGGGGAGTTCTAGCCAGTTAGCTTTGAAAACTATATTGCTATATTGTTTCCTGATTTCCAAGGGCTTTTTAATGATCTTCCTCAGGATTGACCTGGACTAAGGCAGTAACAGCAGGGCAAATGCCCCAAATTTAACCCAGTGACAGAAATAATAGCCTGTTTAAGGTACAGTAAATGACAGCTAGGCTATGTGATAATGTGCTGTATAAAATGCATTTTTGAACTTGATTAGAGCATTTAAACTGGGTGACAAAGTGTTGTGGATGAACTCACTTGAGGGCTAATTTGTCAGTGGCTAAATGTAATAGACCCGTGTCTTGTGGTGATCTGGAGAACTTAAGCCAAAAGGACAAATGTCATTTCCAGTGACCTTACAACAAAACTAATACCTAATACAAAACTCATTATTGACTAATTTTCCCCTACTTCAGCAAGAAATAGCTGCCACTGGCGTGTGTGTGTATGTGGTATGTGTGTGTATGAATGTATGTGCGATAGTATGTGTGTGTGTGTTTGTGTGCTTGTGTGTTTGCATCATAGTGTGTGTGTGTGTGTGTGTGGGTGAGGGGGGGGGGGGGGGGGGCTGATTAATGCTGAGGAGTCCCACAATCTCCCAGAGGTGAATACTGACTTCCCTGCAACCCTGCATCAGTGGGCGAGTGTGACAGGGAGAAGAGATGTGATGAATATGCATGAGAGAGAGAGAAAAAGAGAGAGAGAGAAAAAGAGAGAGAGAGAGAGACGGAGAATGCAGATGATGAAAAGACAGGGGAGGGGAGAGAAAGAATGATGAATATGGCTCAACTGTGTGTGTATGTGTGTGTGTGTGTGTGTGTGTGTGCGTGTGTGTTTGTGAGTGAGAGAGGGAGGGAAAGACTAAATAATGCACATTGCAAGCAATGAGATGGTGAGGGAAAGATGGATATGACTAAATGACAAGAGAGAAAGAGCAGGTTGTGTGTGTGTTTGTGAGAGAGGAAGAGTGGGTTGTGTGTGTGTGTGTGTGTGTGTGTGAAAGAGAGGGTTGTGAGAGAGAGGGGGAGAGGTAGAGAGAGGTGACATGGACAGAGAGAGAGAGAGAGAGAGAGATGACTAAGTGCTAAGATTTTTTTCCACTGGGCATACACAGACAACTATCCCTTGCAGTGTTATAATCCCCTTATCTCTCCCTGCGTCAGTAGGCTCCTTAATAGACTCAGAGAGAGAGAGAGACAGAGGAGGTGGAGGCAGCGAAAGTGACAGTGTTTATTATTTTTTAATTTTGGGAGCACTTCAAATGGGAGGGAGGTAATTGTGCATGTGTCTGTGTGTCTGTGTTGTGTGTGTGTGTGTGTGTGTGTGTGTGTGTGTGTGTGTGTTTTAAGGACAAAACTGACAAACTGAGGGTAGACGACTGAGGAAATGATCATGGGCGTGTTTATGTGTATGTATTCTTTTCAGATGAAAAAGAATAAAAACAAGGAGTCATTGCATTACTGCTGGATACAGCTCATCTCAGCACACACACACACACACACACACACACACACAGGCACACCAGACACACACACACACACAAGCGTAAAAACAAACAAACACACATGCACACGAAAATAAAACACACACACACACACACACACACACACACACACACACACACACACACAGTCACCAGCATACAGGGTCTGTGGACTGGGTATAGTCCACCTTAAGCCCTGCCTTCCATGCAGGTGATGCCCCCTATTGGCCATTACTCACTGGTGCGGGGGAAGAGAGTGACGGTGTGACTTATCCCTGGGAGCCATCACAATGCAGAGCACATCAGACTGCAGCAGACTGGAGTCGCTCTCTGTTTGCTTTTCTCCCTCTCTTCCTCTTTCTCTGACTCTCTCCTTCTCTTTCTTTTCTTCACCCAATTTCTCTCCTTCTTCATTTTCTCTCTCCTTCCCTCACTCGCTCTCTCTGTTTTTTTTGTTCCTTACTTTTCTTTCTTTACACTCTGACTCAGACACACAATGCACACACACACACACACACACACACACACACACACACACACACACACACGCACACATACAAATACACACACAATGCACACGCACATGCACACACACACACTGCACAGACACACGCACAAATGCACGCACGCACGCACACACACACACAATGTGCTTTCACAGTGCAATTTTGCCCCTTTTAGAGACTGAGCCTTTCACTGTACAGCACTGAATCCACTGAGACTTTCCCCCAGAGGAAGAGGAGGAAGAGGAGGAAGACGATGGCTTGGATCTGGAAAGGCCATTCTGTTCACTTAAATGCGTGATGAGGTGTGAACCCTTGTGGTACATGTTTGTCAACACAGCCTTGACCTTTTCCTCTGGCCTTTGCGAATGACCCTTGAGAATGCAAAATCATTGTTTTACTCACAGCTGGTCCCCTCTCCTGTAAACTGTGACATGACCGGTGTAAGATTTCCTGAACCGAGGATGATGGACCACCTTTTGTGTGTGTGTGTGTGTCTGTGTGTCTGTGTGTATGTGTGTGTTTGACTGGTGTCAAGTGTTTCTTCTGGCCGGCTGATACAGACCAAGGATAAGATTTCCTGAACCGAGGATGATGGACCACCTTTTGTGTGTGTGTGTGTGTGTGTGTGTGTGTGTGTGTGTGTGTGTGTGTGCTTGACTGCTGGCCAGCTGATACAGCATGGGTGAGATTTGCTTTAATTTCCCAAACTGAGGATGGTGAGACACATGATGCTCACCAAACTCAATTGTCTTTGATTCCAGACAGCCTTCTCTGAGTGTGTTTGTGTGTGTGTGTGCACATGTGTGTGTATGTGTATGTACGTGTGTGGGTCTGTGTTTTTTAAATTGCAATATGTTCTTGTTTGACTTGTCTTTGAATTTTTTATTCCCTCTTAAGTTTTGATACATTTTCAGGGTCAATTGTCATTTCTACTGTTTGACATTGCTTTAGATGATCCATTGATGGCCTCCTCGACCATGAGACACTTCCTTAATTTACCATGCCCACAAAAAATGTGGGTGTGGGAAATGTGGTCTGGAGGAATGAGTGGGAAGTCTATGCCAAGGGAAGATGTGCTCCTATGATAATGTACAGATGAGCCCCACTGTAAGCCATGCCATATAAGCATGCTTGAGCTCTTTTGTTTTTCTTTTTACAAGGAGCTTTGTGTCATTTTATTAGGGCTGTCAAACATGTAAAGTGAGCAATATTAACATGTTGACTGCCCTAAATATTACATGTTAAAATCGACCCAAAAATTACCTAGAAACACTATGAAATACAATGCGAGTGAATGCAAAGCTATGTTCAAGAGGACTCAAAACCAAAAATAATCCACAAGTCACGTCAAGTAGGTTAGTCAAGTAGGCTAGTTATTGCTGGAAGAAGAACATATTTACATTTTGTTGTGTTGTCTTTTACAATACAATACAACATTTTGTTGTGTTGTCTTTTACAATACAATACAAGCAGGGATTTTTTTTAAGGTATTTGTCAAGAGGAAAGATGTTTTTCCTGCTCTCTACAGGATTTGTTTCTGGGACTGGTTGCAGGTCAATATCCAATTAAGTGCAATGAGATTTTATCCCTCTATGACATGAAACAATGCCCTTCAATCAAACCCAAATGGCCAATTATTGGACTATTTAAGCTTAGGTCTCATCACTCTCCATAAATATTTTTTTTAATTCAATTCATTTACATGCTACATTTTATCTAAATAGACAAGCTCCATTCTGGGTCTCAGTCCTGGGTCTTTTGTGACTCTTTTACTCATATAAAACCAAACCTTTAACATAGTGATTACTGCTGCTTGGACATTTCTGATTTGTTATGACCTGATGCAGTGAAAGGCTAAGAGACTTTAACATAATTCCACTTGTGCAAACATGGGAATGTTTAAGTGCACCTGTGCCCTACCCTTTTCCTTAATGCTTTCAAACCATTTCTGTATGAATGTGAGACATTTCAGACTTGTAATGGCTTTAACCTTCATCCTAGTCCAGAGTGCATAACTCTTCTTTATATAGCTACTTTACATAGCGGACTGCTAACTGAAGTAGCCATGGGACCTTGGCTCTCCCTCAAGGGTAAAACCGCAATCAACTTTCTCAAATTTCTCTCTTGAAATAAGACTTTCTTCTCTTGTAGCATGCTAAAAGCAAAGCTAGTCACATTTGTTAAATTTGTTTGCTAAAATGCTGCAAACATGCTGAAGAATAAATAGCCTCTCTTTTTGTCAGGGTCTGTGCTGGATGTGTCGTGACTAGTTGTGCATTCTGTGTAATAAGGGATTGTCGTGGTAACTGTGAGAGTTATCAACAGTGTCTGCTAATGGACTGAATATAAACCAGGATGCCATCTCATCTCAAACTCAGCTCACTACCACCTCTCCCTCTCTCTCTCTCTTTCTCTCTCCCTCTCTCTCACACACACAATGACAAACACACACACAAACACTTGTGCACAAACACTCTTCATACAGGAAGACAGTGAGCAACAGAGAGAGAGAGAGAGGATGAGAGAAAATGTGTGTGTGTGTGTGTGTGTGTGTAAGAGAGAGTGAGAGAGAGAAAGAGAGAAAGTGAGTGAGTGAGTGAGAGAGAGAGAGAGGGAGAGTGTGAGAGAGTGTAATGGAGAGAGTAGAGAGAGCTTGCTGTGCTCCTATTACACAGTCCCTTTTAATGTCATTAACAGGTGTTTGTCAAAAATAGACTCTCTCTCTAACACACATAAGCACCAGTGCACTCACACACACACACACACACACACACACACACACACACACACACACACACACACACACACACACACACACACACACACACACATACATACACACACACACACACACACACAGTGACACACTCTCATACACACGCACATACACAGACAAACACACACACACACACACACACAGTGACACACTGTCACACTCACGAACGTACACAGACACACACACACACATTGTCTGATATGGATGTTGCATCCATCTGATGCTGAAGTTCACAAATACAGTTGTTATAAACATGTATGACTATCTGATTAACAGACATGGGCTGCCACCATTTCACCACAATTAACCTTCCTATGCGAGACTGGGAGGGGCGTGTGCACCACAGCAATGCCATACTGATTTGACCCCGCTCTCTCTTTGAGCCTGTCCATCTCTCTCTCTCCCTCTCCACCCCCCTCTCTTTCTCTCTCTCTCTCTCTTTTCTTCCTTCAGTCTGTCCTCTCGTCTCTGTCTCAGTCGTAGCCTAAGAGTCCCTGCTACTGCCGTCCCAGCCATACACAGCCAAACAGGTCAGCAAACTCATTCCTTGACACCAGCCTGTTTAATTAGCCACGCTCTAGCTATTTTGCTCTCTCTCACACGCGCGCACACACACACACACTCTCTCTCTCTGGCATGATCTGAGCACTGTTAACCCTAAAACACACACACACTCTCTCTTTGGCATGATCTGAGCACTGTTAACCCTAAAACACACACACACTCTGGCGTGATCTGAACACTGTTAACCCTAAAACACACACACACACACACTCGAGCTCACACACACATCTTAGGCTGCTGCTATCACTGCTGCTGCTCCTCCTACTCACTACTGCTTTCCTACGGGACAATAAATGTATCAGTCTGTCTATCTATCTATCTATCTATCTATCTATCTATCTATCTATCTATCTATCTATCTATCTATCTATCTATCTGTTTGTCTGTCTGTCTGTCTGTCTGCTGCATGTAATGCTGTAATCATGATCATATTCTCCATTCCAATGCATATTTGCAGAGATTAACGCAAATATTATACACCGTAATTTCCAGATTATTAACCGAGGTCAAAACATTGATTTTGTAAAATTTCTCCATCTATGAGATTAATCCATGGGTGAGGGCTATATAGAGGATTGCATTTCTTTTCATCATTCTACTTGAACTGATCTGATTGTGATTCAATAGGTAATGTTTAGTAAACATGGGTGAGGTTAATACATGGGTGAGGTTAATGCAAGAGTGTACATGGTTTTGTTTTTTGAGTTTGCATAAAACACTGACCTGAGGTTTATACATGGAGCGGCTTATATTCAGGAAATGACTGTAAATGCATCAAGATAGTTAATGGTACCATCTGGTTTAAGAGGGAATAAAAGTAATTGCTAACATGGATGTCTGCCGTGGATGAAGCAGGTACTAATCTGAAGTAGGAAAGTAAACTGTGGTGGAAAGTCATGCCATGTTCAATAATTACAGTGTAATTAACAGAGGCAAGGTCTGGTAAGGGACAAGTCACAGTGTTCATTATGTTATGCTTCGTTACGCAAGGGACTTGATTGCCTTGCTGTTATTTCTGCAGCATTTAGCCATTAGTAACAATGTCTGGAGGGTGAGAGTGTGTGAGTGATCAGGAGTGTGAGTGTGAATGTCTGTCTCTGTGTGTGTTCGTATCTGTGTATTTGAATGAGTGAGTGAGTGTGAGCATGTCATTGTAGTTGTATGCAGTTACAGTTGCCAAGCACATACAATTATTTACAGTGCTGCATATCAGTTACCTCACTGGACACAGCAGCAAGTCCATCTGTTTGGCTTGTTTACTTGGGGAGCACATGGATACTCTTCATTTTACAGTTCATGAAAAAAATACAAAAATGGCAGCAAACACACTAACATGAGATAACCTCAGTGACACAAGGATTTGCATGCATGAAGCACCATATCACACACACAGTTGCACAGAGTGTCAGAGTGAATGGCTTCTACATTTCTCATAGGTTAGCTGTCCTAAGGGTGATCTATTACAGGCGAGTCAACTTGATGCCGTGGCTAAAACATGAGATGAGGTATTTCACAATCCACAGTCAGACATGATCTCATGCATGCAGTAGCATATGGTGCATGTATGACATGGAGCCAATACTAATGTTGTGACAGGCATAAATATTGTGTCATTACCCTTCTGATTTTATTTTACTCTAATGATCTCGTCGCACCAGGCTCGTCGCACCAGGCCAGCTTTAGTTAGTTGCTGTTTTGCTTTGTTTGCCTTGGTTACTTTATTGTTTCTCCCTGGCCCTTTGTATCCTTACTGCTGTCTTTATCAACACAGAAGAATAGGTGTGAATAGGTGTGAAAGAGTTTGTCCCTGCTCCTGTTGCCCTTGGGTGCTTCTTTCTGTAAAGTGCCATGAGACAACACTATTGTAAAAGGTGTTGCATAAATATATATATGTTCACAGGCTTAACCTCAAGGTTTCCTTTCTTTGCTGTTTTAACTGTTTCTCAGGTTCTAAAACTTTTGACTGAATAGCACTTTGGTTTACTATTTAAAACAATTACTATTTCAAATATTGCTATCATTTTGGTTGCTATTTACTATTTTTTGGTTTACTATTTACAACTGTTACTATTAGTACTATAGCTATCACTTTGGTTAATACTTGCTATTTTCTTTTTCGGTTCACTACTATTTTAGTTTTTAAATAGACTTGACGTGACTTTGTCTCTTTTTCTACAGTAGGTCTCCTGAGGTCCTTCCTTGAGGCACCTCAACATGTGGTCCACCTTCTTCGTCCAGGATGAGGAGGGCAGGACGCCTGGGCCTGGGGGACCTCCCCCTGGCCCCGCGGGGTTCGCAGCAGCCATGGGTGGGGGTCGCGGGGGTGCCAAACGACGGCCACAGACCGCCTCCACCTCTGCCTCAGCCCACAGGGTGGGTATGACGGAGAACCAGGAGGGTAAGGTCAAGCTGGCGTTTTTCGTGGCGGTGGTGGGCATCGTGCTGGCTGTTCTCGGGGTGGGCACAGAGTTCTGGGCAGAGCTGGCGCCATCTAAGAACTTCTCCAGCAACCACACGTGCCTGGTGGCACACTACGGCCTGTGGAAGAGCTGTGTTAAGTCCCTGTGGGTAGCTGATGTCGACCCCGAGAGGGAGAGCTGTGGGCCAGCTGATCTGCCAGGAGGTACGGCCCGGTCCACCACAACCGGCAGCATGCTGTGATCTTGTGGTGGTTCTAGTTTCAGTGACGATGACTGCACACCCCACGCTGTAAAACAACAGCTTGTCTAACATTAATGCACAGCACACACTGCATCTTCCTGGAAGAGCTGACAGAGAAATGTGCTCAGCATGCCTACATGTTGAGGGCATATTTATGCCACTTCAACTGAGTACTATGAATTACATACAGGCTCTTTTTGTCAATCCTTCACAGCCAAAGCAGTAAACTGATCGGACATTTATAGCAAAGATCACAGAATACTGACCAAGATAGAACAATATAATGCGTTACAGTGGGAGCAAAAGTGAATAATTCCACACACCCCTTGCGAAAATAGAACATGGAAATAAACGAACGCTCTGCTTTTACCCTCTCTAGTAACCATAAACAACAAACCTGCCTGCAGTCACTAATACAGCATATGTCAGATGGGATCACTAGTAAGGCAGTCAGTTATCAGTCAGTGCTGCAACATCACAGTAATTGCTATAGACAACATCAGTCAGTGCTACAACATCACAGTAATTACTATAAACAACATGCCATTCCATTACTGCTTGCATGATTTTGCTGACGGAAATAGGGTGCAGTACAATGTGTGTGTGTGTTTGAATATGTGTGTGTAAAAGAGAGAGATCGAGAGAGAGTGAGAATGTGTGTGTGTGTGTCTGTGTGTGTTGTGTTTGTGTGAATCTGTGTGACAAAGAGAGAGAGGGAGTGCAACATGTGTGAGTATTGTGTGTGTGTGTGTGTGTGTGTGTGTGTGTGTGTGTGAAGTGTGTCTAAAGTGTGAATCTGAATGAATGTCTGCATGAGAGAGAAAATGTGTTTGTGCAATGTGTTAGTGTGGGTGTGCTTGTGTGTGTGTGTGTGTGTGTGTGACTAGCTGCACTGCTGTGCCCTTTACCTCTCTCTCCTTCTCTCTTGTCAAGAATCTAACTGCACCTTCTTCAAGTTCTTCACCACCGGAGAGAATGCGGTTCTGTTTCAAAAGACGACGGACAAGAGTGAGTCAGCCATCCAGTTCTCCTCTCCACCTCTCCCTCCCCTTACACCCACACAGACACATTTCTCTTTTTTCTCTCTCTCTCCCTCTGTCTCACTCTCTCTCTTTCTCCCCCTCATTCTCTCCTTTGACAGCTGTGCATTTTGAGAATCTAGGTCTTGTCAAATTGGTATTCTGACTTCGGCTGTAACAATAAAGTATCCCCCATATATTCCATCACTTCTACTATGCGATCAGCAGCAGAGGATGAGTCACCATGCAGGTCTCTCCCATGCTGCAGAGAGTCAGTCACTTTTACCACAGAACAAGGACATGACAGACGGATGGCTGGATGAAAGCTGTACAGACTGCGTGGACAGAGTGTTTGGTCCACCATTTTGAAGACAGGAAACGTGAAACAGATAAAAAAGAATGATAAAATTGAGAACACTGTAGATTACAATACCCTTATTAAGGTGTGTCTACACTATAAATTACAGTACTAACAAACTGTGTACTGTAATAGTGCAAAATACATCACCACTATAAATGTGTACTAAGTACACATAAATCCATTTACTATATAGTCTTACATACTGGTATGCAGTTTGTTACAATGTAACTCTTGATGTGGGTACAGTGTAACAAGGGCACAGAAAGTGAAAGTGTTCTGATGCACATTTCACAATCAGGCATTGGTTCATAGATACTGTACATAAGATACAAAATCATATTGATAGACCTGGAACGTCATTGTCAATCTGGAATTCTCATTAAGCTCACAGTTTGAATATGCAGGCTGGAATTGGAACTGTGGGGAGGTTTTCCTGTTGAAAGTGCAATCCAATAGGCTGTGTTTGGCAAGCTAATTCACCCAAAACTACACTCAGTGGGCTGCTGCCATCTTTAAAAATGGTGTCAAACGTTATTAATTCTGCCTTCTTTTATAAATAAATAAATAGGCAGTAATCCGATGCCACATTTCTACCAGTGGCTACAAATCACATTCATGTGAATTGGCGGATTCTCCCAGCAGTAAAATGACAGATCATTGACCAAACGACAGACAACAGATGTTTTTCCTCTGCAGGACTAAGCGTGGCAGCAGGCCTCCTGGCCATCTTCAGCCTCTTCCTCATGGTCATGGGAGCTGTCTGTATCTGTATGGCCATTAGCAAGCGTGTACACTTCTTCCTCAAGCCTGCCTCCATCTGTTTCACACTGTCCGGTGAGGGACGCTACTCCAGCTTCAGATAAGCCACCCAGAACTACACTCTCCTGCACAGAACTATGCGCAGGGCTACACTTTAATGCAGAGAACTACACTCTCCTGCACAGAACTATGCGCAGGGCTACACTTTAATGCAGAGAACTACACTTTACAACACAGAACAACATATTTTGAATACGTAACTGATTAAACTACTGTTCTTGTGTCTTTCTCTTTTTCTGTTCTTTTAGGCATCCTGCTCCTTGTGTCACTCATCATTTTCCACCAATCAGTGCTGGCGTTGTTGGCGAGTGACCACACAGTGCCCCTGCACCACGAGCTCTCGTGGTCTGTGAGTTGTTCGGGCTGTGCTGGCGCCTTGCTCATAGTCGGCGGGATCCTCTTCCTGCTCCAAGCTCTACCCTACAGTCCTTGGCAGAGATGCATGTCAAATAAGGATGCAGAGAGTTAGTCCAATGACGCAGGTTGACTTTTATAAAAATTTTGTACAATGTCGCACTACATATTTCTTTCTACTTGAATGTGTGTGGTGACAGTTGAATGACTTGGGATTGATGAACACATTTTTTTTTAGTTTAGATCACATGGTTCTGTAAATGTAATTGCACATTCCTTATATCTTATTATCTCTAACGCTTTATGTGTTTTTGCCAGTGTTTGTAACATTTAAGATATGTCACTGCAACCCCCCCAACACACACACACACACACACACACACACACACACACACATACAAATACACACACACACACACACACACACACACACATACACATACACACACACACACACACACACACACACACACACACACACACACACACACACACACACACACAGCTCAGTAACATTTTATTTGCTCCCTGGTGAGGCTGACATAACAATGTCATAAAACTATGTCATAAAACGTGTTATAACAGACATCATCTGCTGATGTCCATTTTTTATGGCCATGACTGACCTTTATGTCATAAGATCTTATGGCCATGTTATTAAACTGTCATTTCTAAATATGGTGACTACCCAGTGTCCCAGCTACCCAGTGTCCTTACCATGGAGGTAACCTCACCTATCTAGACTACTTTACCATGGAGGCAACCTCCCTATTTAGGCTACTTTACCATGGAGGCAACCTCCCTATCTAGGCTACTTTACCATCAAGGTAACCTCACCTATCTAGATTACTTTACCATGGAGGTAACCTCACAGTTCAGTTTGTGACACTGCTTAGCTTTGTTTGTGCTAACTGACGCCGTATTACTGTCAGTTCTTACCCAAAGTCTGAATAACATTTATTTTAATATTATAGTTTAGGATCTCAAATGTCTTATACTGTATATGGTCAATCAAAATATTCATAATTGATTGCCATTCATAACATTACAACTACTAAACCAAATTACCTTAACCAACCTTGCCTTAAAATAATGCTTCATCAATTATATCTGACAATTCTTGAATACATTATTTCATTAATGCCATCTGGATTTGCAACAGCAACAAAGCACTTTATACCTGTACAATACAAACTCTCTCTCTCTCTCTCTCTCTCTCTCTATATATATATATATATATATATATAGCCATACATCCAACCATACATCCAACCATACATCCAACCATACATCCAGCCAAAGGGCTATGAAGACTGGCTTTCAAGAAATATTGCATTCTTCCAAAGCATATTTGATGTTCCTTAAACTCGCTGTCTTGCTGTGATGCACCTCTCTGAATCAGGATTCACTGTGAGTGATGTTTAAATGGGAATAAAAACACTGTGACATCACCCTTGTTGTACCATTTGCCCCCATCTTTGGCAGAGCACTGCACCTTCTACAGTACCAGACAAACACACACACAGGTGCATGCGCGAGCAACCCCCCCCCCCCCCCAACACACACACACACACACACACACACACACACACACAGGAAAAGCACAGAGAGCTTAATGCCATCTTGACCTTTTTACAGATTCTCTCTCTCTCTCCCTCTCTCTCATCCCCCTCTCTTACTCTCACTTCTTCTCTCCTCATGAGCTTGCCCTAAATTTAGAGCGTGGCGAATTGTGCTAAAGTGGCTTTTACAAACACAAACCTGGATCTGTAAGCCCTGCCCACCTACAGCCTTTTATCCCCCCCCCCCCACACACACACACTCACACACACTCATGCACACACACACACACACACTCATACACACTCATGCACACACACACACTCGCACACACACACACACACACACACACACACACACACACACACACACACACACACACACTCACGCACACACACACACACACACACTCACACACACACATACACACACTCACACTCACACACATACACACACACACTCCCTGAGAAAAAGTAAGTAAATCTCTCTACCAGCACCCCCCCCAATACCACCCCTCCCAAAATACCCCCCTCCCTATGGCCCCCCAGCATTCTCACTGTTGCAGTTTTCCATCTCCGTGGCGACTGATCCAAACCCGTTCCAGACGCAGACTCAGGCGTCCGTTTCTCCACTGGTGTCCATGTTTATCCTGGATTGGGTGTCTCCAGATACTTGCGGCTCCTTCGTATACCACACACCCTCTCTCGCACACACACACACACACACACACACACACACACACACACACACACACACACACACACACAACAACTCTCTCACCACTTCTCTAACCTGATATGGTTCACCCCCACCCTACAGCTGCTTCTATCTGCTATACCCCCAACACACACAAACATAACCATTCACACACACACAAACACACACATTTGCATGCACACACACACACACACACACAAACATAACCATTCACATGCACACACATACACAGAAACATACACACTTGCATGCACAGACACACACACACCTACACACACACACACACACACACACACAGATAAACCTCCAGTCACTTTCGTCACCAAGATACAGTACTGCTGCTCTCTCTCTCTTTCTCTCTTTTCATTACTCTGACACATTTTATTTGACACAAGTCCTCTGCTTGTGTCTAACATCATGCTGGTAAATCAGTAAAAAGTCAATTGCAATGCTTTTACTGACTACTGAATGTGCTTGTGTGATTTTATTTTGTTGTGATCCATGACATTTCCTTCACAGATTTATGGCCAATTTCTGTGCTGCTGTGCTGTAGATCTTCTGACCTCATTCACGGATTTATGGCCGGTTTCTGTGCTGCTGTGCTGTAGGTCTTCTGACCTCATTCACAGATTTATGGCCAATTTCTGTGCTGTTTTGCTGTAGGTCCACTGACCTCCTTCACAGATGTATGGTTAGTTTCTGTGCTGCTGTGCAGCTTTCACCTCTGACCTTATTTTAGGTCCTTACACATACAAGTACAGACCTACACACCACAGGAAAACACACACACACACACAATCTTTCTCACACACACATACACTCTCTCTCTTAATCACGCAAGCACTCTCTCTCACTCTCGCTCTCTCTCTCTCTCTCTCTCACACACACACACACAAAAATAGGAACACACAAGCTATTTCCTCATTTGACACACACCATGGAAACACGAACTGTTCGTACCCTCGGTGCAACCAAACACCCTTTGAGTGTCAAATCACTATGCATCTCTTATAATGCATGTGTGTGTGTTTCTGTATGTGTGTATGTGTGCATGTGTGTGTCTGTTCCCAACCTCTGCAGAACCAATCACCCTCTGAGTGTCCACTCACTATGCATCTCTTATAATGTGTGTGTTTCTGTATGTGTGTGTGTGTGTTTTCATATGTATGTGTCTATTTCCACCCTATGCATCTCTTATAATGTGTGTGTGTGTGTGTGTGTGTGTGTGTGTGTGTGTGTGTGTGTGTCTGTTCCCACCCTCTGAGTGCCCACTCAATATGCATCTCTTATAATGTTTGTGTGTGTGTGTGTGTGTGTGTCTGTTCCCACCCTCTGAGTGTCCACTCAATATGCATCTCTTATAATGTGTGTGTGTGTGTGTGTGTGTGTGTGTGTCTGTTCCCACCCTCTGAGTGTCCACTCAATATGCATCTCTTATAATCCCCTCAGAAACCCACTGTGACTGTACACAGAAACTTGGAAATGAAAGGGTGATAGGTGTGTGTATGTGTGTGTGTGTGTGTGTGTGTGTGTGTGTGTGTGTTTCTTTCTGTATGTGTGCATGTGTGGACGTGTGTTTGTGTATGTGTGTGCATGTGTGGACGTGTGTGTGGGTGTGTGTTTGAGCAAGCACAGTGCACTCGACTGAAAGTGAAATGTAGCTGTGCCTTCCTCAGAAGGACTACACTTCAATCAGATTAAATACAAACAGCTGCAATCTGGAACACTACCACTACACAATATACTTCATATTTTTGTGTTCATGAGTGCTTGTTTGTTTGTGCGATGTGTCTGTGTGCGTGCATGCACGAAAACATTACCGTATGTCGGCAAATATCAGAGGTAATGGTAGAAATAGGTCTGTGGTGTGTGTGTGTGTGTGTGTGTGTGTGTGTGTGTGTGTGTGTGTGTGTGTGCGTGGAGGGGGGGTTAAGCCACTTGTGACTTATCTTCCTGTGACGCCACTGCTGATCAAGTCAGACCTCGAGGGTCACCTGTCCTCACCCCATCTTCCGTAGGCAGACGGAGGGATGAAGTGAGGACAAGTGGCCACAGAAGACAGACAGTCCCTGGAAAATCAGCTCTCCCCTGAGGGGACAGCCAGCTCATTAAAAATAAAAAGCACCACTAGACAACATTCTCTAGGGTTGCCCCCTTCCCCACCCCTGCCATTACTCTCTTGTGTATAACTAAACAAATGCACATTGACCCAAAACCTGAGTTTGTCTTTTCTAAAATTTTAATTATGAGATTGAGGGCAGCAGAGAGCAGTAATCTCCCCCTGGCTTGTGTCAATACATAAATAAGGGATAATGAACTCCACTCCATTAGTGAATATTGTACATTCGAGGTGGTGATAAGACCTTGATAAGTACAAGTATTCAGTAACTCTTTATTTGAAGGTGTCTACATAAGGGTGACATGAGCCTGTTATAAACATGACATGACACGTATCATAAACATTAATGACACTTAATTGTCATTAAGTGTCATTCGGTTTTTGAAACACAGACTTTGGGATGCAGGCACTACAAAAACCAAATGACAGTTAATGACAACAGTCATAAACATCAATGAAATGTCATTAATGTTCACGATATGTGTCATGACAGGCTCATGTCACACTTATGAAGATCCCTTCAATATTCATTGATATATATGCACACTGTGGAGTTCCTTATCCCCCTTATACTACTGTTGCCACGTCAGCGCTATAAAGCTTTGCTAACAATTTACACACTTTGATAGCCAACACCAGCTCATTTGCAGAACTACTTCTTTCTGCCACACATCGACTCATTCAAAACACACTGGAATAAACTGCCGTTACTAGTTCTAAAGGGATGGTTGCTATGATCAAAAGTAGGTCTTGAGGCTCAAACCAGCAACTCTCTGGTTGCCAAATGACACCTCTACCACCTGCACCACCATCACCCCACAATGGCATTATATTACACTACATACTGCCTACAGACTGTCATGCACACCAGCTGGATCACTTATTTCTTTTCTATATTGAGAAATGTGATCTCACTTTACTTGAAGTACTTGAATTGGCAGGGATAAATGCATAAAGTATGTACTGAGTACAATTAGCAGTCCAGTAGTTATTGTGTGTGTGTGTGTGTGTGTGCATGTGTGTGTCAAATAAGCACACGTTCTCTTGAGACAAAATGACATGTCACAGGCCCCATTCACATTATATGCAGTAGGCCAAATAGTACAGTAGTGTGCCATTTCGGAAACAGCCACTGTGTGTTTAATCAAAACCCTCCTCAAGGCACCTATGACCTTAAGGTCATAGGAACAAGACACCTTTCATTGATCTGATAGTTGAGAACTCAGCTGGCCATTATCTGATTGATGCTGAAAAGACCACGGTAAGCACCTGACTATGCATCATCTCATTTGTATGCACTGTAGAGCAGAAAAATATTTTAGACTTACAGGTTAATAACTAGATTTCAGATAGATATTATGAAGCATTGGTTAAGCTTGTAAGTGGCTTTTATCCACATGTGAAATGTCAGATTTGTTAAACTAATTGTAATTGTGTTACGTGTGCAAATTCATGCAATTTGCAACTTGTTGACCTTTGCTTTTGATCTCACAGGTCACAGGCTAAATTGGGATGCAGGGAGAAATCAATGCGGCACAGTACACCACCATTTCATCAGGTCAGAGGTCAGAGCAATTAAGGGGTTTTACCATCGACTATACAGCAATTACAACTGTGTGCCTGCCCTTAATACAGAACAAAGTAAAATGCAAGCGAGTTCCACTATAAATAAAACTAATTTGAAAAACATTTCTTTAGTGGGAAATACAATTTTACATCTAAAAAGGTAAGACCTAGAACACATTTCCTTGGCAATATTTACAAGTATAAGTGTGGCTCTGCAGCTCTCACTAAAACGAGGCTCTGGTAAGGAAATAAAAATAAGCCTGAAGACTAAAGACCAAAAGTTGGAAATAGATATTCCCGGCAAATATAGATATTCCCGGCAAATTCCTCTTGTAGAGATATTTTTTATAAAAATGTGTTAAAAAAACAAACATTAAAATCTCCTTACCTGTATCATAACTCAAGCTAGTTATCTCATTTACATTTATGCATTTAGCAGACACTTTTATCTAAAGAGACTTACATCTTGTCAACTATCAATGACATCAGGGCCAGTCTCCCTTAGAGCAACTTAGGGCTAAGTGCCTTGCAGAAAACCTCAGTCACAGCCCAAATGAGCACCTACACACACTGGCAACTCCTGCTCACTGTTTCCCTTCTACATCTGGCAGGCTATTCTGCATGTAAACACACGTGTCCATACACATACACATACACACACACACCCTCTCTCCCTCACACACACACACACACACAGAACCTCTCTCTCTCTCTCACACACACACATACACACACACACCTTTAGGAGGTTTATGAGGGCCTGGCATTGACAGGGGTCCCAGAGAACATTTTAATATAATCAATGTTTGGGGGTCACGAAATAATTTTCTGTCATAGGGCCCAAAATTTCTAGTGGTGCCCCTGCCCAATAATGACAGTTACAGTAATCACAGGGACCAAAAAGCTCACACAAACTCTCCATGCAAACACCCCCTTGCTCTGAGCTTGCTTTAAGTCTGTACTTATACTGTTGGTACTTTTTCTTACAAAATCATCACATGCAGGAAATAAAGACACAGAAACCGTATAAGCACTCACTTATACACAGACTTTCACACACACACAAACACATACACACAACCACACACACACAAAAAACAGACACAGTGACTGCTGGGCTGCTATTTGTACTCAGTACATACCTTATGCTTTTATCCAGACCAATTCAGACTCATGCATCTAGCCCCTGAATGCACAGACAGTATCTGCCAACGACACAGATGTAGAATATATCATTTTTTATTTTTCAAAAAAAGGTATTCCACATTATATAGATATAGATATAATGTTTATATAATGAATTATATTTTATGAAGATTTTTTTTTCTTTTTTTATATTCATAGTGGTGAGGTTTGTTTGTTTGTTTGTTTGTATTATTGGTATTGCTCCCCCATCGTAAATGTCCACATAATGAAAATCAAGTCCAAAAAACAAAGGAATGTTCATTTTTCCCACCATTCCATTTGTCCTGTGTCTCACAACATATACAGTTCGCTTGTCATGTCATAATAGCCTGTAGTCGTATCAACAGTACAACCATCAATAAATAAACGACATATTCATACAAAAAGTCTAACAGCTAGCACACTTTTCAATTACAATAATAGAAAACACTGATCTAAATTATGTGCCGTCAAAATAAAATCAATAGTATCATTGTAATTATAATATATTGAAATTAATATATAAATAAATTCTTACAGACAGGAACTTGACACTCTCTCACATTTTCCTCACATGCTTGACTGTAAATGACATCTTACTATGTAATGTCACTGTGCAAGAATACACAGCTGGAATGCTTAAACAGAAAAATTAGACCCTTACAAAAAAAACATATACCCTAACTATTATATCTACAACTAAAAACAACAGCAAATTGCTAATAAGAAGTTAGGTCTGAATAACCTATTGATAAAGCACTAGGAATGAAATATCACTATTACAGACATTATGTGCATTTTTAAATGAACCAATACTCAATGATGGCATTGATGCTGCTCTAGTCCTGTTAGAGATTAATTGTATTGAAGAATAGAGATGAAGAGAAGATGTTAAGAATGAGAGAAAAGAAACTCTCACTCCTCTCTCTTCTCTCCTTCTATTGGTCAAGCCATGGCTATAATTCCTCCATTTTTCTTTATTTTAATTTTTTTGTCCCAACCCGCTAGCCATACTTCCTTATCCCGTTATCCAGTTCTGTGCCACCCAAAAGCTCATCTTTGTTCATGCCTTTCCTCTCTCTTTCCTCAACTCCTTCAGTGCTTTCAATCCTGTTCACATTCCAGTCTATTCCCCCAAACGCCTGCTTCCCCCACCCCTGCCCCAGTCCCTGCACCCTCTCCACCCCTCCTCATTTGTCGGTGCAGTCAGACGGGCGTGGTTCTCCTGTTGAGCGTGTTGGAGTTGGAGCTGTCACCCTTGCGATCGAGGCGGTCCAGCGTGCCATGGCCGCGGTCACGGTCACGGTTGCGCTCCATGGTTGCAGTCGAGGATGGCGGCTGCTGCCCCACTCCGCCACCGCCGCCGGTGGAAGACAGTGTGTTGAGCGTGGCAGTGCCACTCTGCAGTGACGCGGCCAGGTTGGACTTGGAGAGCGACGGCAGCGTGCCGCTCATCATCAAGCCACCGCCGCCGCCTCCACCACCATCGGTGCCCTCCTTGCCCGTCGGGAAGTAGTTATGAAGCTGGTAGAGCGTGGCGCGGTCCACCGTGCCGTACATGGGTGGCTTCTCCCGTGACAGCGTGTACATGGAGATGTCTCCTACTCCACCACTGCTGTGCTGCGTGTGCGGGTTGGGCAGCGTTGCCACGGAGAAGGGCGGCGGACCCGCCGCCAGGGGTGGGCCGAAGTTCTTGCCGGCGGGTCCCGGGGAGGGGTCTCGGGAGCGGGCGGTGGGGTCGGTGGAGCGGGAGCTGGATCGGGAACGCCGGCGGAAGCGGTAGCCCGGGAGACGGAGCATGGCGGACGTGGTGGTGCGCAGCAGGTCGGTGCGCGAGCGACAACGCAGCTCTTTGTTGCGCTCAATGTAGATGTTGACCGCCAGCACGCCCACCACCTCGGCCAGGATGAAGGAGAGCCCGCCGAAGTAGAAGGACCACCCGTACGAGTAGTGCCACTTCTTGTCCTCGTCCTTCTTTGGCGAGATGTCGCTCAGCGCCGCCGAGATGTACACAATCACACCAATGATGTTGCTGAGGCCTTATGGGGTGGCAGTGAAAAGGGGGATGGGGTGGGGGAGGGCAAAGGTAGAGAATAAGGGGAGAAAAATTAGGAGAGGATGAAGAAGAAAAAAAAAATCAGGACACAGGACGGTAGGAATGAAAGTCGTTCCAATCAAATAAAGTTGGTGCCAAGTTCCCCTTTGATGTCATTTCCTTGATCTGAAGCCAGACATAGGAGCCGACCCTCTCCATATAGTGATCATGACTCACCTTATAAGCCTTATATAGCTCACTGTGCTGCCAAGTTTTCACAACCCTGATTAAACTATCCCTGTATCTCCAAGAAATATTTCAAGAGAGGGAGGCTTAGCCTGCAATCAAAAGCCAAAGAATGTTGAGTACTTGCTTAGAAAAATGAAAAACATTTATGCAAGGGGCACTTTTGCAGAAAACAACAACAACAATAACCAAATCTGAGAACTGATGGAAGGCATGGTGCTAATTGTATAAATTATTCACACAATGTTTTCAGTGAGATTAATAATAATTATAATAATAAACCATGCATCTGAATCCAGTTCTGCAGACTTCAGAATGGGACCTATTCTTTTGGAGATATTCTGCTATGTTTAATCATGTCACTGAATCAGTGTCTCATTATTTGATGACATTATTTTGTGTCAAAACACCCCGGTCCACACTGAAATAAATTCACTGTTTGTGAGTCAGTGAAATCATACCAGACACTCTCTGCAATTTACCATGCATCTTATTTGCAATTTCACTGCATGTAAGAAGTGAACAGCATTATTGTTCCTCTTCTGAGATTTACTTTTAATTCTGTTAACATGTATTTTTGGCCCCTTTGGGACACCATACCATACCTGCCACCACAAACAGGATGCCAGCTCCAAGGATAATGTGTCTCTTGGTCTTGTAGAAACGGCTGGAGGCAACACACACTCCCCCAAGCAGTAGCAAGATGGCACTCAGGATGGGGAAGATGCTGGAAGCACGCACCACACCTGAACAAACACACATAATTTTTAGACCTCTCTGAAACACACACACACACACACACACACACACACACACACACACACACACACACCACAATGAAACAGTAAATCAATTGTGCTAGACAACTACTGCTTGCCACCTCAAAAGTTTAGAGAGTAGTTTTATTTTGTGACATAGTGCTTCCCCTTGCTGGTTACTTCAAAATCACTATAAGCTACTGAATTCCATTAGCTTCCAATTACTAGTTTCACAACCGTAAATCACTACTGGTTTCTACCAGTCTGACTTACACATAACACACACACACACACACATTGCGCATTAGAAATATAAATACAACCCCAATATTCTTTAAATCAAACAGCAATGTGTCCTACTTGGACTGAAAGTACTGCCAGTCTTTCTAAACTCTTCTTTCCTGGTTTCTGCAACAACCAGTCAAGGGTGAGCTAATCCTAGTTTCAGACAGTTCGCCCACAGAATGACAGAGATGCACTGAGACATACCGCTCACTATGCAAGGAACACTGTACCATCGTTTCTCTCACCGAATGTGTGACAATGTCAATGACACAGACGCGTATTGCACACCCCCGTAACTCTTACAGCCGATGGTTTCTGTTTACACCGAGGCCACAATTAGTCACATAACCGGTTAACTTGAGAGAAAAAAGGGATTTCAGGATAAACAGGGGTTCCTTCAAAAAGCTCTGAGTAGCCACTGCTTCATCAAAGGGTTTATTGCAAAAGTTTTTTTAAAACTGCCTTTGAATGAGAACGACCCTTACATAACCTCTAATTAGAATCATAAGATATTTCAGGAATCATTTGTGACAAAGCTGATGATGATCAAAAGTGTTCATAAATAGTTCTGCAAAGAACACTTCATCAGACTATTTGACACAATCCTTTCAAGGGTCCTACTTCAAACTGTTTCAAAGTTTTTCTGTCTGAAGTGATATAACAGTGCATTTCAACCCTGTTGTTCAAGGTCACAGAGTGCTGCTGTCATAAGATCAGTTAGCGTGGTTGCCATTTCGCTACTCAGTCTATGTTGTACCAAATTTTCTCATTCTTCTGTCCTACCAACAGCACCCTGTGACCTCGTTTCCGGGGGGCAGCGTTGGCCATACCTGCCAACTCGGAAGGTCTGAAAAAGGCCCGCCAAAAAAAAGGCAATATGTTTTTTACAGCAGACCCTACTAGCTAAAAAAGAGATCTGTGTAATACAGGACGGCTCTGCTAATATGAACACACATTAGATTAACCTGGATCAACTGAGGTAAAACGTGGACAACGCCATCAGTGTCACTCTAACAGACCAGCAACTCCAACTCAGATCCTGCTTAAATAGGTGTTAATTAGAAGTTAAAACACATGGACCCAAATATTTAGCACAAAATGGAAACTCATAAAATATTGATGTGGTGAGGAAATATTTACTACCAAGTCAAATTGCATTTGTTACTATTTACTACCTTTCAGGGGCCTTCATTTTGGCTGTTTTTTTTTTACTAGCTTTAACTGCCAACACTACGGGACTACAGCTTGAAATATGCAGAAACATCAGAGAGGCTGAGCAGAGAAATTAGGTGACTCAAGTATAGGGAGGGTAAAGGAAGGTTGGAAGGAAGAAATGAAGGTGACGCACGACACAGAGCATCATGGGTAACAGCAGAGAGTAGAGTGGCACAAAGAGTGGAGCAACAAGGTCCTATGAAGCTGGAAAGGGTTAAGGTTATGAGGCAGAGATGGAGAGGGCTGAGGCTATGAAGCAGAGAAGGAGAGGGCTGAGGCTATGAAGCTGAGGTGGAGAGGGCTGAGGCTATGAAGCTGAGGTGGAGAGGGTTAA
>JAIFZK010000039.1:575000-667500 GCA_027481765.1 Tenualosa thibaudeaui | reverse complement strand
AAAAGCCTGCCTTACCCTCTAGACAGCAGATTCTCCACAGGCCAGAGTGGGTGAGGGCCCCCGGGTCTTTCTTGTCTTTGTTGTGAGGGTCGTCCTGAGTGGAGGAGTTGGCCGTGCTGTTGCAGATGAAGGCACGAGCATACAGCCAGTAGTCAGTGCCGATAGCCACCGTCATCAGGGTGAAGGCAGCAAAGGCCCCCACGGTGGTGAGGAGCACCTGGATGCCCCGTTCACACCACACCATGGCTGGAGAGGAGAGGAGAGGAGAGAGAGAGAGAGGAGAGGAGTGGAGGAGAGGAGAGGAGAGAGGTGAGAGTAGAGGAAGAGAAGAGGAGAGGAGAGAGGGAGAGGAGATGAGAGAGGAAGAGGAGAGGAGAGAGGTGAAAGTAGAGGAGAGAGGTGAGAGGGGAGGAGAGAAAGAGAGGAGAAGAGTGGAGAGGAGATGAGAGGGGAAGAGGAGAGGAGAGAGGTGAAAGTAGAGGAGAGAGGTGAGAGGGGAGGAGAGAAAGAGAGGAGAAGAGTGGAGAGGAGACAAGGTGAGCAGAAGAGTGGAGGAAAAATTGAGAAGTGAGGAGAAGAGAGAAGTAGAGAATAGGTGAAAAGTGAAAAAAGCAGAGGAGAGAAGAAAAAAGAAAAGATGAGAAAGAAGTAGTGGAGGAAAAAGGAGACAAAGGGACAGGATAAGAGGGAAGATAAGAATTGAGAGAAGAGTATAGAAAAGAAAAGTGATGAAAGAAATAGAAGAGAATGCAGTAGAAGAGAAGAGATGGGAGAAGGAAAGAGAAAACGAAGGAAGAGCATATTAGAGTGGGCAGAAGAAAAAAGAATGACTAGAAGAGCAAGTGAAAAAAATAGAGAAAAAAAGAGAAGAAACAGAAGAGATGACAAAAAAAGAAATGAAATAAAAGGTGAGAAGAGAAATGAGAACGCGGAGGAAGCAAACCAGTGAATAAGAGAAGAAAGGGAACCCAAACAGGAAGAAAGAGAGTAAAATAAGACGGGAAGCTGAGTGAACAGAGTTGGTAAAGTGAGAACACAGAGCTGAAGAGGGCGGACACCAGAGAAGCAGATATAGCCCCTGAAAATTAAAAACATTCAACTTTAGGAAGAAAAAAAGACTACGAGAAAGAGAGAGACAGCACTTGGCCCAGGAAAGTGCTGGTTGAGAGCATAGTGAAGGTGAGTGAGGGGGACGAGGACTGGCATTGGCCCAGGGGTGGGCCGCTTCGAGGGAGGTCAGCCACAGCTCATGATTACCCATACGGGCGAGCTTTCAAGAGGGATGATAACCACACGATGAGCTGAGGAGGTCAAAAGGTTGTCTGTATCCATGGCAACTGCATCACTCTACCTTTTCTACGGGGGCCTCTTTTTTTACCCACCTCCACAGCAAAAGAACCCATTTCACTATCAGCCATGCTAGCATCATATGCAGCTAGCTGATTTGTGTAAAATTCTCCCTGAACTGTTGGATTTACCTGGGTTACTCAAAAGCACTTTCTACTCTACTCTTTCATTCAAGTAGCAATAAACAATAAATGACTACAATAAACAAAGTAGCAATAAACAAATAAATGACTTTTGGTTTCCAAAGTTACTGTAAAAGCCAAGAATTGGCAGATGATTTTATTGCACCAACTTTCTATGAACCCAGTATTCATAAAGCATTATAAACACATTCATTAAGGGTTATAATGCATTCATAAAGCCTTATAACTGATGACATGTCCTTTAATAATGTCTGTCCAATATCTCATGCCAAATAATGAAGAGTTACAAGTCTATACTCTAAGTAAAGTGAGATGAAAACATAATCACTCAATAATATTATTACTCAATAATTCATAAATACGGTACCATTAAACACAATAAGTAAAGTGGTGTGATTCCCTTGTTTTAAAAGGTCAAAGAAGCTCATAATGCTTTGTGACACTTCAAGTTGTAAAGGCTTATATGATAACATTGCAATGCCTCATGAGTACAGCCATGATAATGTATAAACAGTCATGAATGCTAGTGTCATCAGTTATGAAGCATTATGAATGCATTATAACCCTTTATGGATGCATTTATAATGCTTTATAATAACTAGGTTCATAGAAAGTGTTACCATTTTATCTATGGTATATAGAACCCCTAAGAACCCCCTTTTATGGAGTGTATACTCAACAATTACCGATTGGATAAAATTATCAGCTAAATTTAAATTCTTGACCTTTCACGACATTACTTTCCTTCCTCTAGTAGTCCAATCCATCCATTTACTGTCCAAGTGTCACATTTACTGTCCAAGCGTCACATTTTCAGATTGCTAAGCAGCCTTCAAGAGTGAACATTTCACGCTTTTTTCCAAGTACACTATATCACTACTTAAGCTCCTGATGATAATGTTTATTGTTATTATAGCACAATGCTTTCAACAGCAGCGTCTGTCAAGAGCAACGACCATAAACTTAACTCTAACCATTTTAGATGGAGGAGGGACTCAATACATAGAGAGATCATCTGTCACTCCTGAATGCAGTGACAAAATTGTTTCGTTCCTCCAGCGATTGGTGGCTGGTCCATTACTACATTACCCGCAGGCAAGAACCCAGTGCTTTCCCCTAAGAAGCTTGTCAGGGCCATTTTTCCCCCGTGCTTTATTTTGCCAACAGTGATTTCACAGCTGGAGATAGCACAGCGAACAAACAAGACAGCCAACGACAGGCTGAAAACATCATCTGTCGTAGTAGGACACATGGTCACATGATCATTGACCAGTCAGGACTCATATCAGTCAAAGACAATCATGGATAGTGTCATCTTGAATCACTGACTTTAACTGAGTGTGCCTATTGTCCAGAAATAATGCCACTAACAAAGCAAAAAAAAAAATCCGTGCTGTGCAAAAAAAAAAAAAAACAACCCTGTGGTGCAAATTATCTAAAATGAGTGAGATGGCAAATCTCAAAATTGATTTAGTTCACTTGTCATTTGTCACTTGTCAATCATTTAGATTTTCAGATATTCATATAAGAATGCACTGGTGTGTTAAGTGTCAAGTAGAGAGTTCACTAGTTCGCCCGTTGTAATGAATTCTATAGGGATGATGAGAGCATACTGTATTTGTCATGTCATGTTGATGGCCTTGGTCCTGGAATGCCTATAGCAGAGATCGGTACAGCGCAATCTCTAAACTGAGACTGTAGAGCTGGCAGTGGAACTGCGGAGTGATGGAAGAAGAAGAGTGGTAATTAGCAACACTGTGGTACACATGGAGGACTAGTGAGAGGACTAGTTGAAATTTCCTAGAAGATAGAGTAGAGGTGGGTTAATTGCTGTCAATCATCTCTATGAGCTCCTCTGGAACTTAATATTGAAAAAAACATTTTTGTTTAAAAAATAAAATTTTGTGCAAACTGTTTTAGTTGCTGTAGTGGCTGTAATAATTGTTTTTGGTCATGTGATTTCATCCAAAGCCATATGTGCACCACGTCTATGGGCAGAGATAAGTTTCCGCATGTGCATATGATATACAGCTATTTTAGACTAATTCAGGCATCTTGTGGAGATTTTTACAGTAAAATATATATATTGTGTGTATGTGTGTGTCTGTGTGTGAGTGTGTGTGGGGCTGTGTGTGTGTGCGTGTATGTGTGTGTGTGTGTGTGTGTGCGTGCGTGTATGTGTGTATGTGCGTGTGTGTGTGCTGGGCGGGGGGGTTATAATCTGTTGTCTGATTTCATGTGTTTTACCTGGAGGCATGTGCACCCGTCCTGTAGCCTCCATTTCTCAAGAGTCCTTAATCCTTTAACTAAAGAGTACACCTTCTCCTCGGCCCAGGCTGTCTCCATCGACTGTCCTTCTTCTCTTTCTCTCTCTCTCTCTTCTCTCCTGTCTTTGACTCCCTGTATGTTGCCTGTAGGTGGGAGGGATGTTTTTTCGTGTTGCTTTGCTTCCTCCTTCTGTCCTTAGTATATGTTCATGGCAGGAGTCCTTGCTTTGGTCCTGAGGGAAAAATACATACACACACACACACACAAACACAAACACAAATCAGCACACCACACATACACGCACACAAACATCCACCCACCCACACACACCACACACACACACACACACACACACATAAAAGCACAAATCAGAAACCATCATTATTTCATGCTTTCCAAATGGTCATGACAAAGCAGCCATTCTGCACTGTATTTCCCCTACTGAGAGACTCATGGTGTCATCATCCCTCTGTGAACGTGACAGGGGAACCAGTGTGTCTGGGTGTGTGTGTGTGTGTGTGTGTGTGTGTGCTGTCATTACGTCTCCCTGTGCACACAGTGGCAGAAAGACAGGAGACATATATGAAAAAGGAGGAAAAAGGGAGAACGAGCGAGCGAGCGAGTGAGCGGGAGCGAGAGCGTGCTCCGCTCCATCGCCATGGCAACAGTGGATTCCAAAGTCGAGAACAGAGCCAGAATGAGAAAGGGTTGGGGGGTGGGGGGGTAGTTGAAGTGATGGTGGTAGTGATGGTGGCAGGTTGTGTGTGTTATAAGAATGAGGAGGATGAAATGCCGTATGTGTGTGTGTCTGTGTGTTGTGTGTTATAAGAATGAAGAGGATGAGATGCAGTGTGTGTGTGTGTGTGTGTGTGTGTGTGTGTGTAGTGTCTGTGTGTGTGCTCTTTTGTAGAGAACAAGCAGAATATGAATGCAGAGCCCTTCTGCAGGTCCTTGACCACTGGATGGTGACGTTCGAATCTTGCGGTGTGACATCTCCCTGCAGAATAGGAAGCTGACACCCAGATTCCATGTTTCCTTGCTTCCATTTCGCTGGACTGGCCAACAACATCGCACATATCAGCATATACAAGCCATATATGCTAACACACAGCATCCTCACACACATCTGACACACATCCTACAAAACACTCTCAGATGGATCATCAGCACAAAAATCACACACACAGACACAGAAAGAGACACACACAGAGAGAAAGAGACACACACACACACTTTGGAGTGTGTCTTGAGCATGATTCCCATTTGAGTTACTGTATGTTGTTGACCCTTCTGTCCTTCTACTTCTGCTTAGATGTGACCTTTGGTGCCATGGTGTCAGAGGTCAAGTGTAATGCAGGAGAATGATCCAGAAGGCTACGAAGGGTAAATATGGGGTTAGTGTCAGTCACACAGGCTATTGTGGGGAAAACAACATGCCAGTGGGCATGAGCGGTATTTGGATACAACTGGAAGTAAAGCAGGACCCAGGCTAGTTAGTGGGTGGACTTGGCAGGGTAGTGTTGTGTACTGGGAACAGACACCATTTTTTGCATGCATGCACAGTATGAGTATATACACATGCCTGCATACACAGTATGTTTGTGTGGACTGGAAAACCACACACACTTACAAGCATGTGCACCTTGCACACTATCTCTCTTGCTCTCTCTTACAGACTACATATCAAGACCTTTTCTGCAATAAAAAAAGACATACATACAAAGTACATAACACTGTTGAGGTGAGTCTTTACCTATATGTCACATTTATGCTCCTTTGCAAGTAGTGAAAAGTAACCAATGTGTAATGTGAATATATGAATAACTGAGTCCCAGAAATATGGCCGTGTAATCGGCGGAGTTCAGGTTAAGCGCTCTTGGCCACAGTGTCGTTGGCAAACGCGACTGAGATTGTTCTCGGTGTAACACCTTGCTGATGTATCACCACCACTGCAACACGTAGCGATAATGAACGTGCTGCTTATGGCCAGAGACCGCAAGCTTCTGTGTCGTTCCCGTCATTGTACGTCGTTGGTATGGACTCTTTGAGGTTTTTATTTTGATGTGTGTCGATTTGTTCTGTCTAAACCACCGGCAAAGTGTAAGCACGTATGTAACTAAGCGAACTATGTGCTATCAAAGAACATACCTGTGTGATAAACATTGCTACAAGACAGAAGTGAAGCTTTAAACCTAACTGTGAACGTTTTGCGGTCACTCTCCATCCAGCCTAATGTATGTTCCTAACAGAAAAATCAATAAACGACCAAAACAACGCCTACATTTCATTTATTTTTTTGCTTTGACCTAAAATTGAAATATCATCTGATATTTGCACGCTAAATGAACAACTGGATTTGCGCAGTCGTCAAATGCACAACCGATGAGGAAAATTAACAGGCTCCAATAGATGTATACCTGGAAACTGTCAGCAAACAATTCACGCACTCAGACGCCCTTCCTTTGCCATATATTTGTTTTATCGAGCAGGCACACAACTTAGACACACGTTTTAGTGACAATAATTCACAGAAACTGAACATAACATCAAGCAAGATCTCCAGTTTGGGTCTTACCTTCACTGTTTGGACATCTGTTTGCTGTTGCGCTTTCGGTGAGACTTCTGATGAGATTCACGCGGATGCGGTGGGGATGGGGGATGACGGAAGGGGCGCGCGGTGGGCAGTGTTAGTAAGACGTCGAGGTGTCGCCATATCTGCTTTACGAGCCCACTAAAATCGAACTCCCTTCTTTATGAATTGGATAACTTTTCAGGTGCCCATTTTTTGGTGTGTGCGTGTGCGTTCCTCCTGAAAGAGTTGCCTGCGCATGCCTGCTCCCAAATTACAGTTAGAAGGTGTCTTAATCTCAAGAAAGTGTCAGTAGCTGTCAGTAACGCGTACTTACCTGTAACTAATAAATGATTTAATGGAATGCATGCAAACATTTATTTATGTCTGTTATAAATATGTTATAACAATATACCGGTACAGAATGTAGCACACCCATCTCTCATAATAAATATTCGATCAAAGGGAAGTGCCTATAACTGAAGAGGGCCAGTATTGCACATTTTACAAGAGGGTCCATCACTTACAGTGGACCAAAGTTGAAATGAAAGTCTAGTTATTACTTTAGTACCTATTATTTCATAACTACAATGCTAACTAAGCAACACAGATATACTGACTTGCCCTTTAGCTGGTGATGGTAAAATTATCATCATTCAATTATCATATTCCATTCCTTGTCTTCAGAATATTTGAAAACTCTTGCAATTGTTCAGAGCAGAGATATGCAACAGAGGGTTTGTGACCTCCCACGGAATCCTCAGAGTCACTGCATAGTTTCCACCAAAATTCTTATTTAACAAATTAGATAGATACACAGTGGCAGTTAAATGTTTGGACACAAAGACATAGTGCACAGAACTAGTGCCAGTACAGTACTGGTACCCATATAGTACCAGTCTAAAGTCACCAGTCAAAGACATGATGCACACACTGAACCAAAAATCTCCAAATTTGAAGTCTGACTGAAAGACAGATTTCCAGTGGTCTAATGTTAGTTCCTTCTGTTTGGTCCAAGCTACTTTTTCTTCTTGTTGTCATTCACTTTGGGCCAAGAATCACAAAGGATGTCCTTTGGTCGGATGAGTCCAATTGTGAGATTTTGAGTACTGTGAACCATGCCTTTGTGAGGTGCACAAAAGGTGAGCTGATGGTTCCTACATGTGTTTTCCCAATCAAGAAGCATGGAGGAGGAGGTGTGGTGGTATGGAGGTGCATGGGCGGTGGCAGTGTAGTTAAGGAACCTGGCTAGCATGTAAGTAGCATGAAAAGCTGTGGGTTCAAATCCCAACTGCCACCGTTGTGCCCCTGAGCAAGGCACTTAACCCTGAATTGCTCTAGGGGAGACTGGCCATGAACAATTGAAAAAAAAAATAGTTTCCATAACTGAAGCTCCAGCGCAGAATGCCAACACATTAATTTATAATTACATATACATATAAATTAATATAATTATATAAATATATAATTTATTATGTCCTTACCACAGACAGTAGACGTTAGCAGTTCGCAGTGGATTCAAGATCCTAACTTTACACAGTTTACTGTTTGCTACTATTCTGTTTTTTAATTAAAATTGTAGGTTTAGTCGTTTGTGATTTCATCTGCACCTGCATCTAAATATGGTTGAATATGTGGGCTTGGGTGGACATTACTATTATTCCACCACAGGATGGAAAATTGCTTGTGGAAAGATTTTTTTTTAAAGTTTATTTTCCAACCATTTCCCTCATACCAGGACATTTAAATGTGATTTCAGACAGTAGCTAATGTAATCTCAATGCATCTCAATTTCCACTTTCAAATTGGAAACCTTCTTCCAGTATATAATGGCAGTGAGAATCCTGAAGGCTACCGTTATGCCCTTGAGCAAGACATGTAACCCTAAGTTGCTCTAGGGGAGACAGGCCCTGAACAATTGATAGCTGACAAGTTGTAAGTTGCTTTGGATAAAAAGCATCTGCTAAATGTAAATGTTTGCCTATGATCTATTCATGGTTTATTTTACGTAATCTTATCACAGTGGCTAGAACTCCTGTGATTCCTGGAAACTAGTGTGTGTTTGTCTGTGTATGTGCGTGTGTGTGTAGGTGTGTGTGTTTGTGTGAGAGAGAGAGTGTGTATGTATGTGCTCGTGTATGCCTGTGTGTGTGTGTACATGCATGCACATGTGTGAGAGAGAATGTGTACGTGCATACGTGTGTGTGTGTAGGTTTGTGCGTGTGTGTGTGTGGAAGTGTTTATGTGCGTATGCATGTTTGTGTGTGTGTGTGCACACAAGAGTGTGTAGTGTGTATTCATGCATGTATGTTTTGAAGGACAGGTTAAGCAGATGTGAAATAGGAAGTGTTTCAAACCTGGAGAGAGAGGAAGCGAACATAGGGTCTCTCTGCTGCAGTGGTGCGTGAGAGGAAGAGGATAACGCTCAACACACACACACACACACACACACATGCACACACATACAACAAACACGGAAGTGCACACACACAAGGTAGAGAGTATTAGGTATTGATCTGCAGCAGGGCAAGGCTGGAAAACCATGACCCTCAGGGGAAAATAGCCCTTCTCCCACTCTAAATATTAAACCAAATATTTACCAAAGGTAAATATAGGTAATACATATTTACCAAAGGTATTTAAAGGCACAGGTCACCATATTATGTGTGTGTGTGTGTGCATGCATGTGTGTGTGTGTATTTGTGGTATGTGTGTGCATGTGTATTTGTGCATGTACCTTCTTTCAATTCAAATGGTGTTGGCACTTCTTTCAGGCTGATGTTTATGTTTATCTGTGCTGTCATTTAAGCTGTGTATGTGATACTATGGCACATAAAACCTGGAAGAAATGACACATTATTGGGCTTGTGCACTAGAAACCTACATACTCACAGACACAAATATGTGCAAAATATAGACACAAATACTGTATATTGCATCATTATGCTAGATGGTAGCAACTACACAGTTTTGGCTATTCTGCAGTGAGGATGGGCATCTTTTTTTCTGTCTATTGAGCTGGATCAATTGCCTAAGCCTTTCAGCCATTTCATCTATGGCCACTGCCCTGGAGAGAGCTTTCTAAAGCACCTCTACATCCACATCTTTTAGGCCATTGATTCTCTGAGGATCCGAGCGCAACCTGCACAAGTGGGATTGTGTGCGTCAAATACACATAGTCTGGGAAGGGGATACTGCAAAGAGGATTATAAGCAAAAAAAAAATCATAGTATTCTCTGTTCAGTCATATATAGAAATGTGTAACACATACAGCACAGCTCTCTTACACCATAGTATTTATGACTTTTGTATCTCATGACTTTTCATATACTGTAAAACTTCAGATAGTAGCCATGGCTTTTATTTGACCAAATTGCTACATTTGCCGTGCATTTGTTTGGGAATGCATCTATATGGTTCAGGCCTCTAATTCCTTTCACACAAAACTCCTTTCCTTTCTGATACCTCAGTGTGGGAAGTCCAACACCCTTATTGCCCTAAATGTCACCTTTAACCCAGGAAGTGCAAGAGGGAAAAAGAAACAACACAGGCTGTGGACATGGTGGCCAAGCTGCCTAATTTTATATTGCCTGTGGGTTATTTTGTGATACAGAGAGCAGTTGTAATACAAGGTTTTGTAACTGCATTTATGGTGGCCTGGCAGTTTGGTAGTTGACTAACCTGCAGCCACTGTTATGTTAGCTGAAAGATCTTTAAGAGTGTGATGCAAGATTTCAGTCATGTCTACTGTTATATGTTGAATAAGAAGAATTAGTAGCATAAGTAAGTGTTGTGTGTGCAGTATAAACACCACAGAACTACCTTCACCTGATGGGATGTGTTGAAGGATGAACACATTGACATGCTTTTTTTTGTTCAAAATGCCAACCATTTTTGTCCAACCATTTTCACAACCAATAAACTGAAAAACCAGAGCAGACCTCTATGAACCAGGATTTTTGTCAAACCCTGTAGCCACACCAGCCCAGTATAAGGCACCTGTGTCTATTTGGGACTAGGTTTTTATCCAAAGGTTTATGGTAATTCTGACTTTTTAAATACATACACATTTCTTAAAATCTCAGAATTATGAATCTGTATCTCAGCATTTTCAGACAACTGACTTTCTTATTGTAATTATGACTCATGTACCTTATAATTATGTCATTTGAGTTACTCATTATTATGACTTTTCTCATAATTGACTGTCTCTCATGATTACTTTTACATCTTTTCAGAATTTTACTTAAACATAATCTCACAGAGATCTGCACTTACACACAACTCACACAAATGAATGCAAATATACACACACACACACACACACACAGACACTAGTGTGTAATATGACCACCACACAATGGCATTTTGATGTTTCCAAAGAATACAATGTCTTTTTGTAAAATGTAGACATGTGTCTGAGCAATCACTGTTAAAGTATGGAAGACTCCCAATTTACAAGTTGAGTGGCTAAGTGTTTTTTTTTTTTCAAATAGTGTCACAACCATGCAGTGAGGTATCCATAAAATACACCCAGATATTTCGCCTTTACACACTCAAATACAACAATAAAATTGTGTCATGTTGTAAATTCAGCACATCTTGTGAATGTTATCCCATGACTCTTGGTCTCCTTGTATCTCATCTAACCAGCACAGTGAATCTGTGTGTATGCATGTCTGTGTCTGACACAAGACAAACTTCTTTGGCCTCGGTTGTCTTTGGCGTCCCTCCATCAGACTGACAGAGCATGTAGCAGGATGAAATAAATAGCATGGATGTTCAGGTTGTCTGTTCTGAGCTCTCTATTCATCAATCCACTCACACTTCCTCACACTTCTCTATCCCATTCATCAGAATAAAAGCCCCCATGTGGCCATATGTCAGGTCAGGAATACGTAGAAGAAACAAGTAATCCTCCCCCCAGTGAGACAATTGAAAAATTGAAACAGGAAACAGACTTGGGAAGAGTGTTGTTGCTATGCTATATTATACACTTCCGCAGTTGGTTTCTCACCTAGAGAGATGTAAAAGTGCAGGTTCTGTGAGTAAAAAATCAATCAATCAATCAATCAACAAATCAATCAATCAATCAATCTATCTATCTGTCTGTCTGTCTGTCTGTCTAACACATTCAATTAACTCATCAGCCAGGAGATCAGGGGGTACTCGAAGTAAAGAGATAAACTTGGGTAATTAAGCTGGAGAAGGAGAAGTATCTGTTACACTGGGGTGTTTTGATTACCCCCGGGGGTGCAAGGATCAATTTTAGGGGCTATTCAAAATCTGTGAATGGGTTCTCAGCTCAAGCACAAAGCTACCAGCACAAAGATAAAGTTCAGGTACAGACTATGTGGGAATTATGTGAGTATGTGGAAAAAGACGTTGCATTCAAAGTATACCCCATGCAACCCAATTACCACATTATGCACTACATTATGCACTATATATATAATGTCTGTTCACATTTTGTTTATGCCACCAGGGCTATTGTAAGGGACTCCTGGGGCCCTAGCCAATAGGCTAATAGACATCCATACACATACACACACCCAAGCTTGGAAGTATTGACGAATCAGGCTGCGATTCCAACTATGGTTGGCTTCTCAACATATAATAAACAAATACATGTTGAGACAGTTATGGCAGCTATCTGACCTTTCAAGGGCCCTTCCAACTCAGGGGCCCTGGGCAATTGCCTTGTTTGCCTGACCTGGTGCAACGGCCCTTTATGCAGGAATATACAGAAATAATTATGCCCATCCAATGGGTCCTCAGTAGGACATACAGTGTCTCTGGGGTGCATGGCAGTTACATGTCTTAGTCCCATTGAGCTAGAGGAGGTGGTAAATGCTTGCTATGTTCAGTTAAGAGAATGAGGACTTCAGGTTCTTCTGTTACCGGGTTTACCACTACCTCCTTCTTAACTCACCCAGGATTGCCACTGAACCACCTACTTGAAATACTCCTGACCTTATTAGTAGAATCATATTTTCCTTTCTGAAGACCTTCACAAGTTCATTGGTCTGCTTTCTTAGTTGGTCCTATCCTTAGTTTGAAAGACATAACTAACTTCTATGACATTGTAAATGTCCAGACTGAAAGACAGAGGCAGAGGCAGTTTGACCCTAAGATTTATTCAGTAGCTGTAGACGATGACATGGCAGTCAGTAACCCAAGTTTAAACACATTTCATTGATCATTCAGCAACATACTCCTCAGTAGAAGCAGTCTCCCTGGTAGTGCATTGTAGAGCAAAGAAGAAGTGGAACAGACATATATACTATAGGTTAAATAACATATCACATTGACTGTATTTCTGAAAAAGTATAATAATAATAATAATAATAATAATAATAACAATAATAATAATATGTTATGTTTTTAAAAATTCAGGCACAGTTCCTCTAGGTATAAGCAAAGAAAGAAAGACAAGCAGTATGTGTGGAAGAGAAGAGTGACAACAGTATTGGAAGGGTTAAAACACTCATGGATGGAGAGATGGGATGAATGGATGGAGAGGATGGAGTGAGACATAATAAAAGAAGAGAGAGAGGCAAAACAATAGACTCACTGGTGACAGCTGGCAATGAAACAGGCCAAAGACACCTCACACTCAGCTGCTGACTGGACAAGATTGAAGAAAGATAGATAGAGAAACCTTTGGGAAAAGGGAGAGAAAGAGAGAGAGGGAGAGGGGCAGGAGAGAGTGTGAGAGAGAGAGAGAAAGAAGAAGAGAAGAAGAGAGAGAGTGTGTGAGAGAGAGAGATAAGGAGGGGGCAGGAGCGAGTGCATACTGGAAGAGAAGCGGACAAAAAGGTAGAAGACAAGTGTGAGTGATGAGCATGAAAGGAGACAAATTAGCCAAAGGAGGAGAGAGACAAGAGTCTATAGGAAAAGAGAAAATAGAGTGAATAGAAATGAAAGAGAGGAAAGGATGAAAAGAAAGAGAGGGGGAAGACAGAGACTTACAGTGCTGGAAGAAAGACAAATGTCCTGGCAGGAGGTGGGAGAGAAACAAGAGGAGTACAGCACTGAGACAGGTAAGACTAACGGGTGTTTGAGACGACAAATCAAGATTAACGATGCGCAAGGCAGACGAGAGGCAAAGAGAGAGGGAGGGAGAGAGGGAACGAGAGAGTGATTGAAATGACAGCAAAAAGAAAGGGAGGATGTGCTATGAGGAAAGGAACGAGCTACACCAAAAGATAAATGAGCGTCAGGACTGGAGGCTCCCACTCCACCAAACGTTTGGCAAATGTGACACATGCTGTTCAAGGACTCCTTGACATAATGCAGCATTCAGTCGGACTCTCCAGGCTGGATTGTTTGGATGGAGCCACAGCACAAATGACGATAAATATGTGACAGTACCAAGGGACTGAGGGAGAGCTCACTGGGTGGACCATGTACAATCAAAGCCAATTTGTTTCCAAGCAATTCTGTGCCTTACGTCTTCACTCTATCACGAGCACGGCTCACTCTTTTGCCCTCACACACACACACAGACACACACACACACACACACAAAGTTACAGTCAAACACATACTTGTGTGTGTCATGACATGGTGTACTTGCTCATGCTCATATACACACACACAACCACTCTTCCTCTCTCTGTCACACACATATGCTCTATTTTAAACACACACACACAAACTCTTGTCTCATTTACGTGACTCATTTATATGTTATATAGGATATATCAGTAAATAAAACTAATCTCTACTTCAGAGCTTCATGTGTTCTACAGGTTTATAAACTGGATCTACTTTATCACTTGTGAAAGTCTCCGGCAGGAACCAGTCCCGTCTGATCATAAAGCAGGAAGTCAAAGAAAGTCAACAACAAACCCTGGACCAGCTAGGCTCTGATTTCAAACCCACATCGCCACATACAGTAGTCTTTGGACCGAGAGGAAAAATAGCTGTTACTATATTTACTTTTCTTGTTATCTTATAAGTACATAAAGTCTTATAAGTACTCATCTTATAAGTATATAAGTACATAGTCTTGTGATTCCTGTACATTCCTGACTTTGGGCAAAATTTGTGAAAAAATAACTGGATTATGTCAGAATATAATTCTGAATGCTTATCTTTAACTAATTCTATGGTATATACTCTTTATTCTAGATTCTATAGTCAAGGCAAATTGAAATACATATATATATGTATTTTTTTTTAAAATGTGGGGGAAAAAAAACAATATACTATATACTAAGGTTTGGTGACAAAAAAAAAAAAAAGATTTTAAAGGGGCAGTCCATCCTGAAGTGTTTTCCCCCCCTTCACATTCTCAATGATTAGCTGTCCTTTCTGGGTGAGTATGACTCATAGCCTCCCCCCCTCGTTAGAGGAGCCTGCACTACCCACTGGATCCACATGGGGACGCCATATAGATGCAGAGGCATAGTTCTCCATCCTGCAATGAGATGAGATCACAGGCTCAAACACTCAGCGGGCAGTGGACTGCATCACCTCACCTCGCTGATGGCTCTGCATTGGTATCTCTGTATTGTGCTCTAGCAAAAAGGTATTAAACAACATGACAAGATACCTGATAGGCTATACCTTTGTTTCGTTCAAGGCTGCTAAAATTAACCAACACTTCTCCCTGCTGCAACCACAAGTCTGTGCAAATAGCTTTAGTGTTTTCTTTTTTTCCAGTGCTTCAAATTCTAATAGTTAAATTGTCCACTTCACAGGCATGGAGAACACAGTTCAGAAGTACACTCCAGTCACTGAGGACAACAGTGCTATGTTACTGTTATGACAAGGTCATTTCATTGGACAAATCTCTCTCTCTATCAATCGTTCACTCTCAGCATTCATCAAACTGAATTTATATCATATCAATAAAAAAGAGGTTTCTAGTAGTACTTACAATACTGATTTAGAAATGCATATGGAGTTTTTTTTCAGAATATATTAGAATAATAGCAATAACTGTAATACTAGGAGCAGAATAGAGGAAGTAATAAGAATAAGAAGAATAAAAGCACTCTAGTAGTTTTTCCCAAGTACAAATATTAATGGACATTAGAGTGTTAGGAACATAACACACAATGGAGCCAGAGAGCTGCAAATTGAGCTAAAACAGTAAAGTCCCTGATGGGAACGGAAAGACAAACATCTCTAAGGCAAGGCATTCTAGCGCTATTCTGCTGTGCTAAGCCTTTGCTGTGTATGGACACTCCGTAGCCAATATTCAGTTCAAAGTAAGAGCTAAATTGCATTTTGCAAGAAGCAACATTGTGAGACCAAGCAAATTTCTTCTGAAGAGGGATTTAAGAAAAACAAAAAAGTCTTTAAAATGGTATTGGTACAGCTGCTGCTGTTTTATGGGTGATCTTAATTGGTTGCTAACTGCTTATGGGCTCACAGTTTCAAGAGATGGGACTGATGCAATGTCTTTATTATACCAACACCTCTTCATAAAGCCTGACTGCTATATTTTACAATATGTACAACTCAAAGGGGGGCCAAATTCATTTGGGCTCTAACACTTATAATATTTTCATGGCTGATGGTTTCTGTGCTGTGTGAACTTCAGCAAATTCTATTCCATGTAGCAACAATCAGCTTTGAGGACATTCTAGATCTCAGAGAGATGCTGAGGTTGATCTAGAATCGAGGCTTTAGATCGATTCTAAGCGTCGGTCAATAAAATTTCCATAGTGAAGAGGTCTCAAAGTCCCATGTTTTTTACAGGACTCTTCCAAACATTCGCCAGCAAAGCTTACCATCAAAACAAACAACAGAACATTAACATACAAACTGTACTTTTGCCATGAAGTATAGATGCAGGTGAAAAAAAGACCATTATCTAGCTATACAAGCTAGGAGAAAACATGAAAAAGTCTTTTAACAGCATTAAATGACAACCTTTCTTTACATACTGTGGAAGTACAAATCTCTATGCATATACAATTGTTCTTGATTCTCATTTGTGTGTGTCTGTATGTTTTGTGATGCTTAGACATGTTTCCTACCACTCGCTCCAACACTCTCCAGTCTTCATCTCAGGCACAGGTAATGCAAAAAATGAATCCCTCAAATATCCTTTCTCCTTCTTTTTACCTCTTAAATCCCCAGCACACAAACACACACACACACGCACACAGACACACACACACACACACACAAACATCATTATCATTCCCCTCTCTTACCTGTCCATATTCCATATTTATCCCCACTCAAACCTGTGTGTGTGTATGTGTGTGTATTCATGTTTGTGGGCATGTGTTTGGGCATGTCTGGTTGTATATGGCATGTGATAGGCATGTGTCTCTGTGAGTGTAGTGCAGAGGATATGGATGGCGCACTCCTCTCTCTCTCAACCTCTTCTTCCCTAGATTGCTCTTCCTCCTCTAGCAGGGGGAGGCACTCATGCGCATGTGCGTGTGGTAGCGGGGCGGAGGAACGGCCGACGGAGGCGTGGCCAGGGGCAGGGCCTGGGCAGTGTGCCCGGTGGCGGCGTGGTGGATGGAGTGTGGGTAGGAGGAAGAGGAGGAGGAGGAGGGCGGGGCATGGTGGTAGCTCGCCGCCGACGAAGGCCCGGAGGAGGAAGGGCCACTGGGCGGCGGGCCAGACCCGCTACCCTTGGCCGGGCCCGGGGGCGTCGTCTGGTTGAGCTGGATGGAGATGTCACTGGAGACCTCCGAGGCACTGCGACCACGCTGCGGAGGAGCCCAGGACTCCGGGTGCAGGTACTGGCCACTGTAATCGCTGCACTCAGACAGGCGGGGGCGGTAGAGAGCTGGGTGTGGCCGGTACATCTCTTCTTCAGTGTAACGCTTCATGAACAGATAAACGGACATCACTCCTGCACCCTACAACACACACAGATGAAAGTAAATAAATACACCCAGAAATGACCCAGAAACAGTGAGAATAAATAGCTGCGCAGCCGAAATGTCAAAACAGACAAAGCACTATGGCCAATGGTGGTGCAGGTGGTAGAGGTACCCTTTGGCAACTGCAGGATGCAGGTCCAAGTCTGGCTCTGCCTGACCCCTTCAAAGTGTCCTTGAGGAAGATACTAAACTGCTCCTGTTGAGCATGGTTGCCTCGTGGCAACCACTGCCACAGGTGTATGTATGGGTGAATGTGAGGCATACATTGTAAAGTGCTTTGAGTGCTTCTAGGAGTGGAAAAGCACATGTAATATGCAGTTCATGCAATCTCATCCAGGTATCTTCTGAAGTTAGTGTGCAAACAAACTGGGCTGCCATGTTAAATACAATGCAATTGAACGACAGCTGCATTCAAGATGACTAGAAACTATTAGATAAAAAATAAAATGACACATATAAGCTTTAAAATTTAAAGCATTGATATCCATGACACTTAAGTCACATTAGCTGTCCTAATGGTGAATATGAACTGTGACCTACATTAAAGTGAGTGTTCCATCAATTTACTTTTTTAGGAAAAGTGCCCAGCTCCCCCTCCAACCCCCCTCCCGACACACACCCCAGCCCACCCCGGCCCAGAAATGACACCTCTTTACTTTGTTTAGAGAAGTGAGTGAACCACAGGTTAATTATTGGGGCCAATTCATGAATGACCCATTAGACACCCAGAACAGATGATGCCCTCTGGGGCGGGCGTGAGATAGGGCTTCCCTTTAAATAATGCAGAAAGGTGGCAGAAAATAGCTCTGAGAAGGAGTGCAAGAATAATGTCAAACAAAAAACTATTCAAATGTTCAGACAAGGGGCTCGAGAGCTGCAGACACAGACATGACCTCGACCGCTTCAGAGTAAGAGAGCATGTCTGTGGCTGACTTCAGTTTCAGGGGAAGGAGACGGCAAAAATCCCAGCAGCCAAGGCTGGCTATTCTTTATTCACATACCGTAATATAACCTAGAAAAGTAACTAAACCAGAAAATTAACACTGTCTCAATACAGTGAATACTCATTTTTGCCATTACATTTTCCCTGGTTGAATGTCTGAAAAAAAATATTTTTTCTTGGTTCAGTGACATAAGTTATATATTCAGTGGCTGTTGAATTTGTTCATACATTTGAAAGTCAGATAATTCCCATTGTTCCAAACAACACTCTTTGAGCCAAGCTCCACTAAGGCCAGAGATAGGTGGTAATATAATGTGCATCAGCCAATGCAACATAATTTAAATATAGGGGACCTATTCACAGGTGTTGGAACAAGGCTGAATAGATGTCCTTATGAGGGCCTCTTCTGATATTACATAGCTCACATAAGCACACACAATGCAACAAGAAACAACACAACAGCACAATAAAAACCTTAGTCCTAAATGTATCACCATAAATGGCACAAGTACAACAACAAATACTATATCTATTATTATTACTGTGTAGGTGTACCTAATGATATAATTAAGAAGACAAAATGTGGGCCTCCTCTAAACCAATAGAAAGTAGATGCACCAGGATCCAGACACTGTGGTGCAGCGCTCTCTTTATGTTTTTGGCAGCTATTTTGTTTTTGCTGCCATCCCTATAGATGCTAATTGTGTCTTGTTGTGTTTACAGCATTGCAAATAAACATCTTCTGTACATGCACAATTAATTGTGAATCCTCTAGTAAGGCCAGTCAGTGCTGCACTGCTGGGCTGTACAGGTTCTGACTCGCCTGAGTCGGGAACCGGAAATAACAACCCTACGTCTGATCCGGAACCCTAACCCTAGCAGATTATGGTAAGAGAACAGATTATGGTAAACAGATAACCTATAATTTACATTACATGATTACTGGATTACATTGTACATTTTAGCCATGACTTTTTTATTCTTATTATAGTAGTTTTGTATTGTATGTTGCTTTGGATAAAACCGTCAGCCAAGTACACATTCACAAATATGTAAACATAAACATAAAACAAACAATTCAAATTGTAAAAGCCACAGTCCAAAACAGACAAAAAACGCTATTTTAGGCCCAATGAACCTGCTGTGTTGTCTCTGCTCATTAAAATGTGTGTCTATCAATGTATTTCCCCAGGGATAGTTTTTACCTAGGGATGACAAATGTCGATTCATAAGAAATGGAAAAAAAGATGTGGCTATAAAAGTGTGTTAAATGACAAATCTGGGATATCAGCATAACACACGGCTCATTTTTTCCTACACACACACACACACTCTCTCTCTCTCAGCAAATCCAACAAAATATACTTTGCACACTACACCCAAGTGAATCAATATTACAGCCTCTACAAAAGAAAATTTGGCTCCTGCTAATTCATTTACAGATCATGTTCATTTTGAAACACAGGCCTGTTTGTTGCAGCCAACAGTGAAACCATTTTTGGCTGTGGGCAGCATACTGTTCCCAAATACATTTCCACTGCACCAAAATATGTCTGTATGTACAAGAACAAAAGCAAATCATGCTAATCATGCTTTTTTGTTGTTTTGTGTTTCTACTTTCTAATTTTCTCTCTAGTTTATACTTGGGTATACTATGGTTATGTGTATTTGGGGGCAGTGGGGAGGGGGGGGTTATTGCAAAGCTATTTCAGCTCTTCAGACACAGCCCACGAGACACTGCTGTAATGCTTGCTAGCAGACTCGCTAGTGGGTGCAGCCAGGCAATTAACGCCTCAGCTGTGCAGTTAAGCCCTGCAGCACTGCCAAACAAGCCCAGCCATTCAGGGAGGCAGGGAGACAGGCAAGGCAGGGCAGGGCAGGGCAGGCGGAGAACAGGGAGAGAGAGCTGGTGGTCTGAGGGCATCTGAGTGACAGAGTTGTCATCTACTCGTGTGTACCCATATTCGTCTCTCCTAGGCCTGTGCGATTGATCGAATTATAATCATGATTACAATTATTCCTCTCAACAATCGCAGAATTCCACAACAACTGTTTTGGTTACATTCCATTCCGCGAGTAAGCCTATGCTATAAGGCCTTCATTCTTGGTTGTTTACTCAATACGAGACTTATATACGTGAAGGGAAACTGATGGGAAATGTCTGAGGAAATTCTCAGGTAAAAAGGTGTTTTAGAGAATAAATGCAATATACTTCAAAACTTCAAGAATCTTGATTGTAATATTGATCAAAATTAATAATTTTAAAATAATTTTTTCCATCACTAGCCTCACCTATATGAATTTTGGTTCAAATGTTATTTGTTAGATGTTAACATTGACCAACAGGATCTTGTTTTTGCCAGTGTCACTTTACTTTGCTTCGTGCAGTACAAACAATAATAAACAGCGCTAGTGGTGGATAATGGCAGATCGGTGTGAGCGTTAGCGACAGAACGTCATGCTGCTGTCACACTAATGTGTGGCGACAGGTTGGGAAGTGTCCAGTGAGTATGACTGGATAGCAGCAGGTGCTTGCTGCTAACGCTAATGTGTATTGATGAGGGCCTGTAGGTTCTGGAGTTGCTGCTTTGAGAGCAGAGAGCCGCTAGCACCTGGCGCTAATTACTGTGTGATTTCCTAATTATTGCATGAAAGTGTGTGTGTGTGTGTGTATGTTTGTGTGTAAATATTTATGTGTATGCGTGTGTATGTGTGTGTGTATGCATGTGTGTGTGTTTGTATGTTTGTGTGTAAATATTTATGTGCATGTGTGTGAGTATGCATGTGTGTGTGTATGCATGTGTGTGTATGTGTGTGTGTATGCATGTGTGAGAGCTGTGAATTGTGTGTGCACTGCAGCTGTGTGGCATGCAGTCTACTGTATGCTTGTGATGCTTTGTTCTGAGCATCCGCATGTTTTACTGTCAGTCAACAACATACAAGGTGCATGCAAGAATATTAGAAACTCGTTAATACACTAACCATATATACAACATATGACAAATTCTTGAAATTTTTGCAAATTATCTGTAGTGTGTGTGTGTGTGTGTGTGTGTGTGTGTGTGTGTGTGTGTGTGTGAGACTTGTATGTGTATATATCAGTGCTTTCAATCTATTTAAAAAAAAAATCTAATCAATCACAATAGAAAATGTAAGTTATTCACAATTAATTACAATTAATAAAACATTGACAGTTCCAGTTTATTTATCTGTAAAGGTTGTCTGTGACAGGGGTGCCCAGGGATGACTGACCATGTGATTTTTTTTATCCCCCCCGCATCTCAGGCACCAAATTCTGCACACACATCCTTACTTCAAATCTACCATGGTTAGGGCATTTCCTTGTACTCTCATTCAACAAGTCTGTTAGCTCTTTTAAAAATGCCATCCTATGAAGCACCTACACTCATCATTATGCTGCTTGTATTCTACAAATAATGTCAAGAGAAACTCTTTCATCCCTAGACAGACCTCTCGTAATCTTCACAATAACTTGAGACTACTCTAGGCTATTTCATCTCATGAGATTTTTTTATCAACCTTCAGATAAACACAAACAGCTATCTTCGAACCTGTCTTGTGCATATTAAACTTCTGTGTATGTTTGTCTGTATGCTCTACGTTACCTTAGATGAGAAAAGACCCAACCGCGTTTATGTCAATTGTGTGTCAAATAGAGGAGGGCGCTGGCGGGTAGTGTGACTTATGTGTCTGCATGATTAATTTGGGTAAAAACAAAAATAACTCTTTAAAATGTTTACATGAATCACATGTTAACACATTACCATTGACATCTCTAGTATGTATACGTGTGTGTGTGTGGAGGTGGTGTTGTATTTGCGCATCATAAAGCAGCCTCTAACCTCTTTCAGCAGGAAGGAGCTGGCTGCAAAAGCGAAGGACCAGCCGTAGTGGTAGTGGAAGAAGAGCTCTGGCTCCCTTGGCCGATTCATCACCTCGTCGTTTATACTGGAGATATACAGCACCAGACCAACCACCAGACTCAAGCCTAAAAACACAGCAAAACAAACAGACAGATCGACACTTAGATGGATAGAGACATAAATGGACAAATAAAGTAGGCAGGCATACATATATAGAAATAGAGATGTGGGGGGTGGAGGGGGTCAGGTAGTCTATGAGAGAGACAGAGAGGGAATGAGCTAAGTTTCAGATAGTCTGTGTGAGAGAAAGAAAGAGAGCGAAAATAAGCATAACCACCTTTGTTTGTTGGTTTGTGTCAGTTTGGTTTTGTGTGTGTGTGTGTGTCCATTCAGAGTGATAACAACATGTTTAACATTGCAGCAGCAGCAGTGGTGGCATTAATGGTGTCGTGTGACTTTGGAGTCAGTTCAGTGGCGTTTTCCTGGAGAGCCCCACACTGATGCTTTGACATTCACGGCAGTCGGGGAGAGGACAAAAACGTAGGAGGCACAGAGAGGAAGGAAGCAGAAAGGGTAAGGCTTGAAAGATAACAGGAAGAGACAAGACTGTGTGTGTGCCTGTGTGTGTGTGTGTGTGGTTGTGTGTGAGAGAGAGAAAGTGTGTGTATGTGCCTGTGTGTGTGTATATGTCTGTGAGTGTGCCTGTGTGTGTGTGTGTGTGTGTGTATGCCTCTGTGTGTGTGTGTGTGTGTGTGTGTGCCTGTGTGTGTGTGAGAGTGTGTGTGTATGTATGCCTGTGTGTGTGTGTGTATGTGTGTGTGAGAGAGTGTGTGTGTGTTTGTGTTTGTGTGTGTGTGTATATGCCTGTGTGTGTGTGTGTGCCTCTGTGTGTGTGTGTGTATGTGTGTGTGTGTGTGTGTGTGTGTGTGTGTGTGTGTGTGTGTGTGTGTGTGTGTGTGTGTGTGTGTGTGTGTGTGTGTGATAGAAATAAAAAAGGCTGCAAGGGCATGAAGCCCTAACATCCCTAAATCTATTACTGTGTCATGTTCCATAACTTGGGTCTCATTTGATTGTCTGAGAGGATGTTCATATGTTGACACATAATGTAATTGTGGGGCGAAAGAGAAAAGGGTGAAATGGAGGGAAAAGGAGGTGAAGACAGAAAGAAGAAAAAGATACAGAGGGAAAGAAAGCTGAAAGAAAAAAATCAGAAACAAGACAGAGGGAGACAGCAAGATAGAGAGACAAGAGAGAAAGACAGAGAAAACAAGAGATAGTGAAATAGAGACAGAAAGAAAGAGAGAAAGAGAGAGGGATGAAGAGAAAGCAGAGAGAGTAGCCTATTGCCTCTGGCAGGGTAAAGCAGATTAAAGTAGCATGTCAGAGGCAGCTGTCATGAGGCCTATTAGGCAAGGGCGGGGGAACGTCTACCACTAAAAATTAGTGGAACGTCTACCACTAAAAATTATTCATTTAACTCCACTTAAACAGCCATTCCTCTTCCTGTGTCCTGACCACAAAAGCCACACGGAGTCCTGACTTCCTCTGAAAAGGAGTCCCCCGTGATCATTGTAGTGGGGGAAAACAATCTGGACTGATCATTGGAAAGGATGATAATAATTATGATGCAGTAATTGGTTGTCAGCGGCAGCAGCGGCTGGACGGATGCTGTGATTGGCTTGTGGCTCGCTGCTCAGGAAACATCAGGAAGCGGCAAAGAGCAAATCTGGCAGCTAAATGAGCCACGGCAGAATAATGATGAAAGAATAGTCTCAATCCACAAGACACACACACACACACACACACACACTTACATATGTAAACAAACATGTGTATGCACGTCACCTCATTCTCTTCAACCCTTCTTTCTCTTTTTCTCGCCCACTCCCCGCCCCCAGCCGGCCCCACACCCACACACACACACACACATACACTATACATATACATAAACTCACATCATGCACGCACATACATGTAAGTACACATATGTCCATGTACAACTTCTTGTCTTTCTGCTCAGTTCCCTCCCCACTGCTTCCCCCATGTGCGCGTGCACACACACACACACACACACACACACACACACACACACAGGTGGTTCCTGCACTTGTTCTTTTGCCTGCGCTTCTGTTAAATCCCCTATCAGATGGGAAGTGCAACGCCCAAATATTACATTACACACACACCCTCAATCAAACCACCCTCACCTCAATACCCAAACATTACACACACACCCTCCATCAAACCACCATCACCTCAATACCCAAACATTACACACACACCCTTCATCAAACCACCATCACCTCAATACCCAAACATTACACACACACACACACCCTTCATCAAACCACCCTCACCTCAAAACCCAAACATTACACACACACCCTTCATCAAACCACCATCACCTCAATACCCAAAGATTATACACACACCCTTCATCAAACCACCATCACCTCAATACCCAAACATTACACACACACCCTTCATCAAACCACCCTCACCTCAATACCCAAACATTACACACACACACACACACCCTTCATCAAACCACCCTCACCTCAACACCCAAACATTACACACACACACCCTTCATCAAACTACCATCACCTCAATATCCAAACATTACATTAACCACACACATCCCCTTCAGCAAACCGTCATCACCTCAATACCCAAACAATGCTACCAAATAATGGATAGGAATACTGAGATGTATATAATTAATTTACAGTAACTGTTCATAATTTCATACATTCATAGGAGAACCAGTATGGTTCAAATATATGGTAACTTTGGTTTCCTATAGTCAAAATATGTTTGTGTTTATGTAAAACACACATAAATATATATGTATATATATTATTCTTTTTTGTGACACCACAAAACACATCATTGTCGTGAATATACAGTACACTAGCAACCACAACCCAACACATGCACAAAACAACTCATTACAGCCAAACAAATAACAAACAACTGTTCCTCGGCACTAACCTCAAAAAAAAGAGAGAGACAGAGAGGGAGAGAGATTGAGAAAGAGAGGTTGAGAGAGAGAGGGAGCGAGAGAGAGAAAGAAGTGAGATAGAGAGAGAAATGGAGAGGGAGGGAGAGAGAGAGAGAAAGAAAAGGGGGAGAGAGAAAGACAGAGAGAGATTGCTGCATTGGTTGGAACATGATGCCATATCATATTCATAACACATCCCCACTCAAAGCGAACGCACCACAGGCATCTTAAATAAGCCACAGCCTCAGCCCATGCAACAGAATAATGTACTGTATGAAAAAGCACCAGGGAAACAAATCCACTGAGACGGCCATGCATTGTTAAATACCCTCCTTTAAAGTACACACACACACACACACACAAAACCCTTACACACACACACGCACACACACACACACAACTAAGCAGACACAAGTATGCTCACACTTATTTATTCAGCACAGATGCTTTTATCACATAAATCACAAGAATCACAAACAGCAGAGTGAAGAAATACACTTTGTCTATTTGAGTATTCTCCAGCAATCAAAACCATGGCCTTGGTGTTGTTCACGCCTTGCAGAGACGTGTGGATACAACCCCCCACAGCAGCTAAAAACGCTTCACTGCAGCACAGCACTGGCAAGGGGGGAAGAAAAACAACTACAGTTTGTGTCTGACATCCTTCTATGGTGCTTCTGCTGACCACAGTGGAAGTGGAAGCAAATCTAGGACCCAAAACCAGAAACAACATAAGCAACAACATAATCTTCCTCTCTCTTTCTCTTTCTATCCCTCTCTCTCTCTCTCTACGCAAGTAGTCACCACTGATCCCCACTGTGACAACTACAGCAGTGGTAGTTGTAGCATCAGCAATGGCACCAAAAGCAAAGATGACATCAGCGACGGCACCAGTCGTGATGGCAGATGGTGCCAAGATAGAGACTCGGCTCAGTTTAGCCCGGTCCGGGCCGGGCTGGCTCAGTGGACTCAACGGGTCTCCCTCCAGCTACGACGCTGCTGTGGGGCCAGACAGTTGCAGATTAGATCGGAGAGGAGGGCTTTGGAGCTGACTGTTTACAAAGTGGGTCAGGGTAACCAAGGTCCCGCTGCCACCACCTCTGCTTTTGTCAGAAACATTCACCCCGTTTAGCTCTTTGTCTCCAGACAGATTACATTACAGACTTTCCATTTTGGGTGATGTATGTTGTGCAAGCATAAGGAGAATAGAGAAAGTTTTACCTGAAGGGCTAGAGGGATGTCTCAAACATGGGAGATCTTGAAGCAAGATTTTGTTTTCATAGATGGAGCGTGTGATGAGTGAGATACGAAACTGCACAGTCAAAATTGTGCTTTGCTTGGAGTCTACAAGTTCCTGGTGTCCTACACTGTAGATCTTGAGCAGCCCTACCTGCCTAACACAAAGGCACCACACTCTTCTTCCCTAATCTACTACAGCATACAAAATCTCCATTTCGCCTGGGCATGTACAGTATCTTCTGCCAGTGCATGAATCCACAGCAAGAGTAAACAGACAGTCCAGGCTTTCATCTAAAGAGAAACTGTCAGTTAGATGGCTCCTCAGATGGTGTCCAGTGAAACACAGTACCTGGTCAACTGAGCTGCCGATTCACATCCGTTGAACTTGAAAAAATTCACTGAAATCACAGAAGCAGCTTTCACAACTGCAAGGACTTGAGAAGGTGAGAGATTTTCATTTGCGGTAATGCTTAACTCCTGTCCTCTCAGGAAGCCTCCGGCAAAAACAGAGGGAATTTGCAAAGGTGACTGTTTCAGTCTGCATTATTCCAATGACATGGAGACAAATTGTTCTGTTGAATAAAAGTAATGAGCAAACTGATGGGAAATTATTCTTTTTTTTAATAATGCCATAAAAGACAGAACCAAACCGAAAGACAGAACCGATAGAACTAAAGGCCTCTGTACCTACATGGTAAAGCAAGTAACTATTTTTTTTTTCGTTTGTATTTCTTTGTTCAGAATACTGGGTTGGCCCATATTTAAAACAGTTCATGAAGGACAACATGCTGTGAAACTTTATTGAAAAACTGTCCAACTGTTTACAGGATTTACTGAAGGTCAAACCTCACAATATCATGCATATCACCTTTTTAAAATTCCGTTGGCATAAATGCAGTGGATACCAAGTCTGCACCCAATAACCCCCAGGAAATCAGAGCCAAAAGGTTCTAGAATGTGTCAGACCTCTTCATAACCACAGCAGGGTGTGTTTATGTATCTGCAGGCTGTGTGTCAGGAAGTTTACGTTGAGCTCCCCCGATCTCGTGTCTGCTACTGAGGCAGCCGTTATCGCCTACCTGCCTTATCACTGTGCGAGAGAGATAACAGCGGGAAGCTCAGTCACCACCGACCGCATACCGCTGTCGGATCAGACCAGGGCGAAGCATTCTGCTCTCCCCTGCTTCACAGAGTTCTCAACCTGAAGCAAGTCAGTAGCGATTTACAAAGAACCTGCTCCAGCTAATCACTATTCCTTTCTAATTGATGTCTGTGGAGGAATTTTGCATGAGCGAACTGCATAAACTTTTACGAGATTCCCAACCTTAAGTGGCACAGCAGTGTTGGATAAAAAGGGAGTCTGCTCCGACTAAGCTGCACTCATTCGGCATCTGCAAAGACATCTGCAAACACACTTGAGTAAACACACTTGCTGTGTCTCTTGCTCACTCTCTCTCTCACACACACACACACAAACACTCACACACACTCACACTACATCTGGCTCCAAAACAAGTCTGACTCTCCAAGTCTAAATTATCGCCTCATAAATAAAACCAGAGTGAAAGCTCTAGCAGAGACATATTTTGACTTCTAATCTTAGACGTCTAATTTTACCTCAGGCTAGTCCTCATGCAAGAGCAGTTATCTGAGGACACAGCAAAACATATTCAACATAATTTCTCCCAACTTGCAGGAGAGGCAAAACACTGAGCATATGGTCACTAAAAGTCGTCAATGACATAAAAACACCATTTAAAGACACAGTCCATGATTCTGATAAATGGTTGTTGATGTTTGATGTTTAAAGGCAAAGTCCATAATTCTGTTGAATAAGTTTTTGATATTTGACCTCAACAACCAATGCAGTTACAGCTGCCCCCTTTTTTATTTACTGACATACTAACTGTGTTCAAACAGATTTTTTGGACTGCTGAAAAGAGTGGGCATTCAATATGTTTTCGCCCCTCATTCATATTCAAGCTTTATGTTAAAACGCTTTTTGATCGAATGGACGTGCTGCCATTCTGGCTGGCATTGGCCCACCATAGATTTTATGGTCTCCACACAACGGTTCCGACATTATTTCAAATTTGACAATTTTGTTTGCCCACGCACAACGGCTGCACACATCACACAGTGAACTTCATAGTAGCCTGTAGAATCACCAATGAATTTTCTTGAACGGCTCCGACAAAATAGACCTGAATCGTAATTGACAGGCGGTGACGGAAGAGTTTGAAGCTGGTGTGCGGTGTTGTATTGAAAACAATGGAATTTGTGCAGCGCACTTTGTTGGAGCTGTTGTGTGGAGACCCTTATTTAGCCTCGCCATACATCCTGATGACTGTGAGATGTTCTGACACAAAACGTAGATCCTTCTAGACCAGAATAGCAGACTGCAGGCTACTGCAGGCCTAGGCTACTACATGCACAAGCATCTGCTAAATACTAGTCAACTTTAACTTCAACTTAAACAACTTCCTACCTGAAAGAATGAAGAAGATTCCAGAGACAAACGCCAAGATGGTGCGCTGAGGCCGGATGTGTCCGATGTTGCTGATGACGAAGGCAGTGAAGACGAAGAGGAGAGACACCATAGGGAAGGGCGTGGCTGTCCTCACCATCTCTGGAGTGCATTATGGGAAGAGAAGAGAGAAGGGCAGAAATGGAGACGTCAAGGAGAGGGACATGCTAAACAAACAAATACGAAGCGAAGGAAGCTGTTTATTTGGGAACACAAAGAAAGCTCAGCTCATAGGAGATGATCGTGTGATTAGTGGGGAGTAAAGCTGTGGGAAGGTTTTATTCCAAAAACACTGTCCTTCGCTCTCATCTTCTTTTTCTTCTTCTTTTTTTTGACATGCTACTCACTGAGAATATTTGCAGTGTTCTCGGTCGTAATCTCAATTTCTGGCTCAGTGAAGTATTCTGATGCCACACATCTTCCTTTCTCTGGCCCTGAGAAGGAGACAGAGAGGGACCAAAAAGAAACAGGAGAGACAGCAAAAGGGAGGGGAAGAGATGGAGAGAAAGAGACAGAGAAACAAGCCAAGGAAAAGAGAGAGAGAGAGAGAAGGAGGAGAGCAAGGAGCAAAGAAAGAACAGAGCGAAAGAACGGAGGATAGCAAGAGACCAGAGTATGGACAGGAGACAGAGAGAGAGAATTGGGAATGAGAGATAGACAGGTGGAAGCAGGAAAAGACAGAAAAAAGAGGAAAACATTTGCCAAAAATGGTATGGACAACAGGTCAAACAAAGGTCACAGAAGACTGCACAGGACTACATACAGAGATACTGGGCCTGAGTCAACAGTGACAGAAGCAGAGCCAAAATAGCTCCCCAAACGTCACACGGCCAAAGACTTGAGCTTTACCACGGCTCAGTGAAATACACCAAAAGCCAACCTCTCTCTGAGCCCAGCCCAAACACTGCACATTTGTCACTGCTAGGATTGGCTTGTGGGAATTAAACGTTCATGTCGTGTGTGTAGTGACAACAGGCAAGGGAAAGGGGCTGACTGTACTCAGGCCAGGCAGTGCATTGTTCTGGGCACTGGGTGAGATAGGAGGACGATGGGATCCACAAAGGCTGCTAAGCTTCCATGCTAATTGTGGACTACAAATTAAACTACATGTTAGGTGTTAAACATTACAAAAAGATCAATCAACAATACTGTGTATTTTAGGGTTTTTATAGGGTTCTCATACTTCATATATTTTTTATATATGGGGGGGGGGGGTTGTGTGTGTACCTACTGAGTTCTTTTGAGTCCTGGGGAGGTGGGTGGTACAGTGTGGGTACCTACCAGCCACAAAGCAGACCCTCCACAGGCCGGAGTGCAGGGCCATCTTCACCTCCATGGTCTGATTCTGCTGGAGCACAATGCCCTCCTCCATGAGCAGCCAATAGTCCGTGGAGACGGCCACACCCACAAGGAGCAGGCCGCATGCCCCAAACACAGAGGAGAGGAGCGTCAAAGCTCTGGTGCTGAAGGAACTCATCTACAGAGAGAAGAGAGAGAGGGGCGGGTGTGTCAGAGAGAGAGAGAGAGAGAGAGAGAAATAGTGGGGATAGAGAGAGGGAGAGTGAGAGAGAAAGAGAGAGAGAGAGGGAGAGAGAGAGAGGGAGAGAGAAATAGTGGGGATAGAGAGAGGGAGGGAGAGAGAGAAATACATTTGAGGTTTTAAATCCTTTATTAGTTTACAAAGACAACACAAATAAAGAGAAAGACAGACAGACAGAAGGGAGAGAGAAAGAAAGACAAGAATAGAGACAGAGAGAAAAAAACATTTAGAGAATTGAGGGGGAAAGGGCATAAGAATGTAAATGGTACAAGCAGTAGCAGAAGAAGTTAATTAAGAGAAAGGCACAAACAGGCAGACAGGAAAGGAAACCAAAAAAGACAGAGAGAGAGACAGAGAAACAGAGATAGAATGGAGAAGGAACAATAGGACACAATATTTAAGAAAGAGAGAGAGAGAGAGAGAGAGAGAGAGCGGTAAAGTCATTAATGCAGACCGATGTTCTTTCAGGTGGCACACTGCCATGAAAGAGGATTTGGAGAGGGAAAGGTGGACAGGGTCCAGAGCTGCAATAAAAACTGTGGGAGAGGTGAGTTGCATCACCCAAATTATTTTGACCATCGTGTAGCAATTGAGATAGTCATTGTTGACTGCCCAATTGGAATTCAACATACATTTACACGCACCATTACTTAAAAAAAAAACAAAAAACAAACGCTCCAATGAATCTCTGTATATAAATCGGTGAATGTGTCAGACACAATAGGGAGGGTGCCAGAAGTGCAAAGCAACTAACTGAATCAAATTCTCTTTTCGAGAGGGCGGTGCAAATGCCATGAGTACTTCAGTGAGGACTAGGAGATCCTGGAAGATCCAGGTGATGCCGTTGCCATGCGATTTCATCTGTGAGTGTGTGTTCAATCCCCTCCACTCACACACCACGCCTCTTCTCCAGACGCCGTTCATGGCATGAAGAGACAGGAGAAGGTGATGTTTGATGTCGTTTACATGTTGTCAGCTTGTGTCTTGGATCAAAATGTCTCTCTCTCTCTCACACACACACTCACACATACACACACACTCTCTCTCTCTCCTGGGCCTCATAGCTGCTGCGTGAATGATAAAACCTAATTAGCACTCAGGTTATGGATGGCTGTCGTGAGGCATCTTGGTGAACAGCTCCATCTACTTTGCTGCTGTTAGTTCAAAACCCATCAACCAACAGCTCATCACCTAGCCACAGCCCATGAAAAGCCTCCAAAGACACACCCACAGATATAAAACACACATACATACACAAACAAACACACAGACACACAGGCTCACACATGCAAAAAGTATGCACACAGACACAAATATGCTGTTACATATGAGAACAGCATATTTGTGAACAGAGCCTGGTAGATGCAGTTAAGTGCATTGGTTATGAGATGCTTGATATAGGCTTGGAGGTTTGACACAAGCAAGCAAGGTTTTTGAATGAGAGACCGCGGGAGAGAAAGGAAGAGAAGAAGCATCTCTCTTCAAGGTCGTTTGACATTCAAAAAACTCCCCCATCACGGCTTAATTTAGGAAAACTACAATTCCCATGACTCTGAAGAGTGGTGGCCACCAACAGGATGGGGGATGGGACACTGCTGGTGTGTGTGAGCTGCAGAAAATTGAAAGCGAGGAGGAGGAAGAATAATGGATTTCACATGAATGGCATCTGAAGAGTCAATAGAGACTGCATGCATCATGCGTGTGGGAGGGGAAGGTCCTGCGTGTCCTGAAGTGTGGATGGAAGCAAGGGCAGGAAAGAGAGTCTGACAGAGAGACAGAGAGAGAGAGAGAGAGAGAGAGGCATAGAAAACGGATTCTGTCGCTGTCCACTGTTGTGGTGATGAAGTCGCTGGAGCAGCAAGTAAAGGCACCTCGGGGCCGTAGCTAAGCAGTTTGAGGGGTTGCGCTGAGATCACTTTGGAGCTCACTTAACCATTCAAATAATCACTTCCCACCAACACACAAGCCTAATTAGCAGAGACTTCAGCCAGAACCGGTCTCATTTCACAAGATTTTCTCAATATGATGGATTTGTTAGTGTGTAGAAATGCTGAGTATGGGTGTACAATTAAACACACATGTGGTGTTTTCCATACAGATGGAAAATGTTAAATCAACTGGCCATAAATTTCACAGTTGACTCGGAGATGTGCCGTATGTGGTCAAACATTCCAAATCAAATATTTAACGGGCCATGCTAAACCCACCTGGGTGCTATATTTGGTTTGCCCAATTTCGAAATACAGTTATTTGTTGTATGTTCAGTCTGTATGTCATAACTGTATTTATACACAAACTATAGTCATAACACGTTACTAGACATACTGAACAAAGGCCCTGTGACTAAAAATGGTTCAAAAGTTACAGCACTTTCCATAGTCACCCCTGTCAAGGTTGACTGCCAACAGGAATAGGGAGACTTCAAATGGGACCAGTCAGTAGACTGCAGCGTGGGCAAGCTGCTCGAGATTATGGCACTACGTCTCCCATGGTGCATCCTGAAACTATACAGATGGTGTGCCCACTGAAGAGGGGAACGGAACCCCAGGTGGGGTGTAGTTTTCTTGCCGAGATGGCAATATGCTCTCCTGCCAGCGGGCCAGCTTCCCCGTCCAAGCAGGAGAGAAGAGTGGCATCATCTCACAGGGAGGGAGAGAGAGAGAGAGAGAGAGAGAGGGAAAGAGAGACAGAGAGAGAGACAGCGCGCTTTCTTGCTTGCACCGAGCCAAACGCAGAGGAGTGTGCTGGTCGTCAACATCCAAGCACGTGAGGAATGCACATGATACAGAAAGGCAAGCGGCCACTCCGCTAGAGAGACAGAGATGGGGAGTGGGGAGAGGGAGTCGAGGAGAAGGGAGGGGACGCGAGTGTGTGGGAAAGACCTTGCCCCAAAAACATTTATTTGAGGCTGCTCGCTGGCTCTTTCATGGGGTACTCTCGGTCGCACGGCACGGCAGCCCACCGCATGTGAGTGAATCGGTGACTTCACGCTGGGAATTTGTCAAGACATCAACAGGCACAGGGCACCATTCACAAGCGCGCACATTCTCTCAAGCATGCATTTCACTCCGGTCGCGTGTCTTTGCCCTCGCTTCAAAAGGCAAACACGGGATGGGGGGATCTTCAATGACTCAATTTAAAAATACACAAAGCCATCTAATTTGGCCACTCTGAGCGTCACTTTCCATCTCTCTAGCCTCGGCTGTTGCTGCGCGCGCACACACACGCTTCTACGACCCCGTACACACATTCCCACACATATTAAATACTATCAATATTACCGCAACGATATAGGGCTCCTCTGTTCTTCCGTCAGGGCTTGAACTGTCAGCCCGAGATAGGGCTAACCCCTCGACTAGACTACTTAAAACATGGCAAGATCATCCTCGTGTGCGCCGCGTACATATCATGTAGTGACCAGTCCCGTATACCGAGGCACATCGTGGTACAACATGTGAAGCTCGCCCTGCCAATTGCGACATGCAGTTTCTGTCAGTACACGCAGCAGTATGGTATGAAACTCATTTTTAGGCGGGCTTTAGCCCTCACGCGGAGTCTCACACACATTCCTAACAGATTGTGGTCGGTCCCCACTTGTTTTGTATGCGTGTTACACAGAGCACACATACATTCATATTTCAAACATGCAGAGATATTTAACATTAGGACAACTCGGGACTCTTCTTAACAATGCACCAACTGGTTGAAATAACTCATGTTTTAAATGCGCATTTGAAACCGCCTGTTACGGCGGTGTGCTAGAGCAGAGACACCAGGCACTCACCCTGTCCGCGCGGCGAATGAAAGCTGCACGGGCACCGAAAGCAAGATCCACGCACCAGGCAGCTTTAGCGGATTTTGCAGTTCTCTCCCTCCCTTTCGCTCTCTCTCTCTCTCTCTCTCTCTCTCTCTCTCTCTCTCTCTCTCTTTCTTTCTTTCTCTCCCTCTGTCTTTCCCTCCCGTGTTTCCTCGTATCGCACCCCCCTCTCTCCCCGAATTACTCCCCCTCTCTCCTCTCACACTCTCACTATCTCTCCCTCTTTCTTTCAGCACTGCGGAGAATCGGTTGAATGGGCTGTACTGAGGACAGCGCGGGAGGCGCGAGCAGAGAAAACCGCACAGCTCGAGGAGACAGTAACAAAAAGACTATGATGGTGCAGCTAAAGACATACCCCAGAGAGAGAGAGAGAGAGAGAGAGAGAGAGAGAGATTAACTCTGGTGTAGAATACTTAATTGGTGAGAGTAGCAGACCTAAGGTAAAAGACGCAACAGAAGTGAGGAGCACAGAGGCTTTTAGGTCCAGTTCTACATGAAACAGAACACCAGAAACATATTAAACTCATGTGATCATTTCCAAAAGTGCTATTCTTTAGAGTGTATGCTGAGACTTTTTGTTTGGTGTGTTTGTTGTGCGCTAAAAGTGCCTGTGAATGCACTGTGTGCCAGTGTTTTGAATGTGTTTTTGAGTGTGTGAATGTACTGTGTGTCAGTGTTTGAGTGTGTTTTGAGTGTATGAGTGCACTGTGTGCCAGTGTTTTGAGTGTGTGAATGTGGTGGGGTGTGTTTGTGTTGTGCAAGCATATGCATGTGTGTGTCCTCGGGATGTAAATGTTATTTAAAAGCATGGCTGTGGGTGAAAAAAGTGCTGCAGTAAGACACCCATGTGTTCGTTTTACTGCTGCAGCAAAGCCAGCTCATGTAATAAAGTGTGTGAGTGTGTGTGTGTGTGTGTGTGCGCACGCCCACATGTGTGAGCGTGCATATCATTTTGTGTATGTTTTCAAGATTTTTTATGGATTCACTCAGTCTCAGATTATAATGAAAGTGTGTCCAGAGGGTCCGGAATTGTGTTTATCAGGCTCCATTGTGTGTGTGTGTGCGTGTGTGTGTGCATGTGCGTGTTTAGTATGTTTCCAAGATTTTTCATATATTCACTAAAGCACTGTAAGGATAATGTATTAATTTCTAAAGTATGTGGTGAGATTTGTGACACGTGTCCTTCAGGATTCGGAACTGAATGTGTGTGTAAGTCCATGTTTAGCATAGGGTGCTGAATGGTGCTTATCTGTCTGCAGTGTGTGTGTGTGTGTGAGAGAGAGAGAGAGAGAACACTGAATTAAGTAAATACAGTATGAGTGTGATTTTAGTGATGAAATGTCATTGTTGAGCTCTCATCACACATTTAGTTGTATCAGCATTTCTAGATCCTATATTTTATATTTTGTTGTTATATTTTGTGTATTTCCTGTATGTGTCAGCTTGTGTGTGTGTTTGTGTTTGTGCTTTAGTTTATGATGCTGGTGGTGTGTGAGTGTGTGTGTGTGTGTGTTTTTGTGTGTGTGTACGGGGGGGTAAGTAGTGTGCATGTTTGTTTGTTTGTCTTTTAAACGTGTAATTCATTTTAATTCCCTCCTGATGTATTTTGATGTTTCCCCCATCACAAAGTCAGCTGTAAAGAAGCTTATGGTATCCAGTCATGGGTTTGTCTGAGCAAACCAAGCCGAGCCGAGCAGCAGCCTCGCACTGTTTATTTTTGCGGGTGTAAACAGCGTCACTTCCTCTCTGGTTATGCCTGTAAGCGGGTCACTCTGATGATGATGGTGGTGTGGTCTGCTGTGGTGTAGTCGTGACTGGAGCAGGTGGCTGTCCCTCACGGGTGAAAAATGGGTCACTTTTGGGGTTGTTTTACCCAAAAAAACTGCATCTAAACATATACTGTAAATAGGGGTCAAGAACGCAAGCAGAAAGGAAACCATGGATGTTCCTCCTTAGCTTGAATGCCTTCATGTCAAATATTCCTCCTGACACATTATGTATCTTATTGATTCAGAGCTTCCTGCGTCAGCCCTATGCTAACAACATACCAGAGATCCAGCTGGGTCTGAATGTTTCTGCAGTGATGTGTAAAGAGAGGGGGGGGGGGGGAGAGAAAGAAAAAAAAAATAACAGATAGACAGGTAGAGGATACAAAGAGAAAAGAGAAAGACACAGAGAGAGAGAAATAGAGAGGGATGGAGGATGAGAGAAAGAAAGAGCCTTCCAAACTCACTCACTGCTTTCCTTCTGTAGTCTCTCCATCCTCTCCACACTAAACTGATCTGTGCATGAAACTCTGAGGAGGGGGTTCATGACCTGGTTTAGAGGTACTGTTGGTAGGTACTGTGAAGAACCGTCAGTCCATGTTACAGGAAAGCTGAGATTCACAGAAGCTGGTGTCAACTCAGGACGAGCTTGTAAATATGAAATAGATAAAAGAGTTTGGAGTAGCAAACCAAATATGACGGTGAATAGAGACATTAAAATGATCAGTGTTATTATTCGCTGAATGTACTTATTCCCACAATTACACTGTAACAAGGGCATTGTGAATTAAACGTGCCAGCTCTTAATTAAGAAAAAAAAAGAAGAAGAATCAATTTGTTGCACTGCACTAAAATGCGATAGTTGCTGAGCAGATTAAATCCTCTGGTTGGTTGGGTGGCGGGTTGGGGAGATGCCCGTGTGTGAACGGTCCCACCAGCATTTCTCTGAGTGTGAGGTGCTGGCTGGCATGGGCATCACTCACTCATCTCAATGGGGAATAATGGTCTCTCCATCATTCATATTCATCCTCTCTCTCTCTCTCTCTCCCCATCTTTTATCTATTTATAGAGCACTAGGAGAGGAAACCCAATACTGGGGCTACTTGCTAAAAATAGCATCCTTCCTACTGACCTCGAACATGTGAATGTAAGGACAAACTGCCATACGATTCCCTGAGACATTGAAAAGAGGCCACCAGCATACAATAGCTTGAACTGAACCCCCCTATCCCTCATCACACACACACACACACGCACACACACACACACACACACACACACACACACACACACACACACACAGACACACACACAGGCACACTCACTCCCCCTCCTGGCATTGTTATCTGGCCAGGGTGATATCTGGAGTGCTGCTGCTGTTGAATAATTAGACCCACTTTCTGCTGTGAGGCTGGTGTGGCGTAAGCGTCCCACAGACACGTGCAGTGTGAGTGGGACTCTTTGGCAGTTTCCCATCCAGGCTTACAGCCACTGATAGCTACTCATCCCAGGGCCCTGAAGGGAGAACCTAAACCACACTGGTACCAGCCGTGCTTGGTACAATACGCATGTACATCAACGTGATGGCCGTTTCTTGTTTTTTTTTTTCTTTCTTCTTCTTTTCTTATCTCTTCCCTCTCTTTTTTTCTCCCTCATGACACTGACAGATGTTGGGATTCTTCAGGCTGTGAAGAGGAGGAGCACCCTGTCGGAAAATCCCTCACTTCCTGCTGGGGTCAGCCTCCATTTTTTTTTCTCTCTTCTCCTCTCCTCTTCTCTTTCTCCACTGTTGCTGTGACAACGGAGTTCAAAGGCGTTTCATCTGCAGTGAGTGAGTATGTAAGTATGTACTGTATGTATATACTGTACATACACAGATGCTTCAAGACAGCTGAAAGGCAAGTTTAGAAGAAACGGATGGCGGCAGGAGGAAGTGTGTGTATGTGTGTGAGTGTTGGGGGGTGGAGATGGGTTCAATTGTGTGAACAAAGCGCAAGGTGAATGAGTGGAAAAGAAAGAGTGAGTGAGAGAGAGAGAGAGAGAGAATGCTGTGAGAGTGAGGAGAAGGGAACACGTGAAAGGGGATAAAAAAAAACGTGAATGAGATGCAAATGCCCAGATGATGGAGTGAGGGTGGGGGTATAATGAAATATGCAGCCACACTTATGCAGAGAGTCAGTGAAGAAGAAGTAAGGGAGAGAGAGAAAGAGACTAAGAGAGAGGTAGAAAAAAGAGAAGGGAGGAATACACACATTCACACTTTGTTTTTTAAAAAAGCATTGTGAGCGATCGGCTCACAAATGGACACCTGACCCGTGACACATAGCTGTTTACACCTGTCTGTCAAGCATCTCCAAGGTGTACAGCAAGAGATGTCGCTGACCACTTGTGTTCAGATTTCACTACTGCCCGCCTCACCTTTCCCATCAGGGAAGCATCAGGACGTGTTAGTGTTTACACCACAAAAGAGAAGTTCTCAAATGGGGCCCCAGGCAACTTAGCCAGGGGTTTCCATCATAGTTCAAATCCAAATCTCAATGTATCTTAGTGGTTGTTTATACTTTTATTTAGCACTGCCCAGTTGTGATCCAAACACCCAAGATGCATTCTAAACCAAGTACAGTGTAGACAGTGTCTGTGAGACACACATGGTGGATGGTGCAGAGGAGAGGCAGGGGTGGCAACGGAGGGAGGGATGGAGGGAAGGAGGGAGGGTAAGAGAGAGAGGTGTGATTGAAAGGAGGGGGGAAGGTTTGAGTGACTGAAAAAGGATGTTTTTGCAGTTTCAACAATGACTAAAGCCGGTGGTCAGCATTTTAGTGAGAGAGAAGGAGACAGAGAGAGAGAAGGGAGGCAGAAGAAGTGTGTGTGTGTGTGTGTGGTATGTGTATGTGGTTGTGTGCCTCTGTGTGTATGTGTGCCTGTGTGTGTGTGTGTGTGCTCCTCTGTGTTGGGAGTGTGTGTACCTCTGCGTGTGTGTATGTGTGTGTGTGTGTGTCTCTGGGTGTTTGTGTGTGTGCATGTGCGTGTGCCTTTGTATGTGTGTGTGCATGTGTGTGCGCGTGTGTCTCTGTATGTGTCTATGTGCCTCTGTGTGTGTGTTGGGAGTGCGTGTACCACCTCTGAATGTGTGTTTGTGTGTGTGCATGTGTGTGTGCCTTTGTATGTGTGTGTGTGTGTGTGTGCGCCTCTGTATGTGTGTGTTCACCTCTGTGTGTGTGTGTGTGTGTGTGTGTGTGTGTGTGTGTGTGTGTGTGTGTGTGTGTGTGTGTGTGTGTGCCTCTGCATGTGTGTGTGTGCCTCTGTATGTGTGTGTGTGAGTGTGTGCGAGCGTCTCTGTCTGTGTGTGCTGGAAGCTAGGAACGCAGTGATGAAAAACAACACACAGAGAAGGGCAGAGACGGATCAAGAGGAGGAGAAAAGGAATCTAAGGCAAAAAGAGAGGGAGGAGGAGGAGGAGAGGTGGTAGAGCAGTTTCAAACATGGCACCCCGGCTAAAGGATATTAATTCAGAGGAGAGAAGAAAAGAAAGGATATAAGGAGAGGTAGATAACTGGTAGAGGAAAGGAGGGGGGAGGAAGAGGGAGAATATAAATGAGAAGGGAGGGATGAAAAGAAGTATACCACTGACAGAATGAGGGAGAAAAGAGAGAGAGAGAGAGGAAAGAATGGATCAGGAAATGAATAATCCGTGGGGGGCATTTGTCAGGGATTTGAAAAGACGCATTAAATTTCAGCACTGGTGTTTTGTGACTACGTCTCAAGCCATTTCTCGGCTTTTAATGGTGAAAAACAGAGAAATAATCGAGGAAACACACCACTCCATGCTCATGCCAAACTCTCTGCAGTCAGTGCAATTGAAGGCTGTGTAGCGAGGGCTTTTTGCAAACTAATTCATCCTCTTAGTTTTGGCCCATGGGGTAATCTTCATCTTGTAAGGCTTCCCTCAGAAGGATATCCTTATCTTAAGAAGCAGGAAAGTTAATTGCATTTGTGCCAGGTATTAATAGATGTATTCATAATAACAAAACACAGCAGGTTTTTTATGTGTGTAAAATGCATGACACACACACACACTCTCTCTCACACACATGCATACACACACACACACACACACACACACACACAAGAATGCAGGCACAAACACATACAAGCGCATGCATGTGTGTGTACACACCCTTTCTCTCTCTCTCTCATAATCAAACACACATACAGTACTAGGAAACTGATATTGTTATTGCAGTTATGTATTTATATATTATGGAAACATGTAAGTAGATTGTGCTTGGAAAGCAAGATAATGCAGGAATCATTTACAGTTTGATTGCCTCTTAATACACATTAAGGTTCTTGAGCTTTCAGTGATTAATGCTTCATGAAATTTAGGATTTATGATTTATAAATTTCAGATTTTTTTAATGAATGCGAGCAACTCATGCTCCAAAAAATACAATAAGCTCAAAACTGATTGCATGTCACATTGAAAAAAAAAGTGTATACACAGACCTCCACAGATGTACTGTCCTTCTCTCTCTTTGACACTGACACACACACACACACACACACACACACACACATACACACACACACAACAGGAATAAGTTCTATATTGAGTTTATTGCCCTGAGGATGCTGACAGACTGTGTGGAAGCCCTGCGGTGACCGACATGAAGTAAATAACAGCAAAGAATTTCTCAGACACAAACCCATAGCTTTGCACTCTCTCTCTCTCACACACACACACACACACACGCATGGAAATGCTGTCAACCATGTCCACACATACGCACACACCTAACATGTAAACACATGCAGACATGCTAAGAATTATGTACACAATGTCACTATAGCTGTCACTGCCAGATAATAGATAATGTCACACACACACACACACACACACACACACACACACACACACACTCAAACACCAACACACTCATAGTTTCACCAAGATAAAAAAACAAACATTCCTCCAGGGCATATAATCACACATCCTTACATCTACACTCAGTTGTTCACACTGTCACTAACACACACACACAAACACACATACACGAATACACACACATTCAGACAAACATGTGTGTGCGTGCAGACACATGCAAATGCACACACACTGATACATACACACTCAGACAAATATGCATGTGCAAGAACACACACACCAGCACAAACATACACACACACAAACAGACACACAACTGGGGAAAAACATGTGCAACTTTAACCAAGGGATTCTCTCAGAGATGTCTGGATCAGCGACCCAGTTAGGAACTCAAGGGTGCTGATATGTGTCTGTGTGAGGGTGCGTGCATGTGCTTCTATGCGCACGCGCGAGTGTGTGTGTGTGTGTGTGTGTGTGTGTGTGTGTGTGTGTGTGTGTGTGTGTGTGTGTGTGACATTATCTATTATTCGGCAGTGACAGCTATGGTGACATTGTGTATATAATTCTTAGCTTAGTGTGTGTGTGTGAGAAGGGAGGTGAGGATGAAAAACAGAAGTGTGTGTGTGTGTGTGTGTGTTTTGGGGGAGTAGGGTTCTCTGTGCAATAGCCCCTAGCTCTCCATCTCTGTCACATCTGTGGCCAGGGTCCTGTAGTGACTGGGTTTCTCAAAATTCTCTTAACCCAGTGATCAGGACATGGGAGTAGAGTTCTCCTGGACACTTGCTGTAAACTACTCTGGGCATTTGGGATGCAAGAGACAGTAGTGCTCTGAGAGGAAAGTCCTCTCTGCTTAACAAGAGAGATTGTGTAGCAAGACACACAGATTGATCAAGCCCTGAAAACCACTCATTGAAATTACAGTAAAGCGACAAACTTCCAACCATAGCCCTGTTATACAAATTCGCTGAGGCTCTGTCGGTAGGAAGAAGAACAGGAGAATTTGGTATGATGTAGACTGAATAGCTAACTGAGAAACTGAAATGCTAACTGAGTGGGGCTATTGGACAGCTTGTGGCCCAGGGCAGGTGGTTCATTATTCGGTCTATGTTGTACCAAAGTCTCTCATTCTTCTTTCTATCAAAGCCACTCTGCGAGTTTGAACAACAGGGCTATGGGTTGACTGTCTCTGGACTATTGCTTTAAGATCAAACCTATTATCCAGTAGGGGACCAGGATCCCATCACCCAGCCATGATCTCAGCTATGGGCATTTCAGCACCATGGACAGCTACCAGGTCAAATATACTGCACTTGCTATCAGCACTCTAACTCAATCAAACATTCCTGCAGGTACACTGGTGATCTTGGACTCAGGGGCCTTGACAAGGCCTTGACCTGGTTCCCTGTGCAGTGGCCCTTGTTCAGTGCACAAGTCTACATCCTTAAATATCCCAGAATGCAGTAGTGAGGTGAATTAGAGTTACACAATAAATCATTTTATAAACAAAACCATAATTTGAATTAGCTAATCACAAAGGCTACAATTAATCCTGCAACTTCAGAACTCTGCCACAATGGTTAATCTTGTCACATTGATAAATTTTATATTCATGTCATCCCCTTTCTACGACTGACAGTGAATCCCGCCATGCAGGAGAGCTGTACACCAATCAGGACTCAGGAATGACACAACATAAAGAAAAAATAGCAGTATTGTGCTGAAGCCTAACATTAAATAAAATTGCAAATGGAGGATTTGCTGCATTCAGTTGTCAAGGTGACATGAAAACATGAAAAAATATTTAAATAATACCAGACTAGTATTGTGTTCTGTCACATGTGGAATTTCCTGCATCACAAAACAAATCTCAGAGAAAAATGGCAATTCAATACTGTCAGCTCTACCTATGGATTTTCTCCCAGCTTTGTTTAGAAAACATCATTTCTTATTCATTAGACTGTACTTTTCTTTTTCATCTATTCAATATACATCCAGTTACTGCAACCCATTTTGAATTGTTGATGAACATGCCCTAAAACAAATATTGTTAACTGATATTTAAAACATATTCAGCTTTTTTTCTCCCAGAGAATCTGGTCAGTTTTCACAGTCATTTTGCACTGCAATGTTTCTGATTGGCCTGTTAATGAGTGCCTGATCCAGACTCCAGACTACATGACTTCAAACTGCATGATTTATGATGTTGCTCTTACCACAATAACCCCCTGCCCCAATAAGACTGCTATGGATAAGGTCCAGACCAGAATGAACACAGGGAAATATGGGGTCTGAAAACACCAGGCTGGGTTGACAAGCCTCATTTCCCTGGAAATACACCAGTTGGCTTGAGCTGGCCTCATCCTCGCTCACTCTCAAGTCATGGTGGACTGAAAACCTCGCAGAAGCAAACAAGCACAAAAGCCTGTTTGACACACATGCTGATCAGCGAGCTCGAGTTGATTTTGCTCTTTAGCTCAGTATGGCTATACTAAGCCTATTTTCACTTTGTTTCTCTTGCCTAAGATAGGGATCCAATTAAAAAAGGGCTTTCACCCCATACGCAGAGGAGGCAGGCTTAAGGCGTGTTTTGGGTGAAAACCAGGCCTTAATAAATAAAACACTAAAAGTCAAATAGAATTGTTAGAATTCATTTTGTGTATTCAGATTCTCAGAGCAGTGGAGGACAGCACAAATGACAAGGCAGTGCATCCTGAATTCGTTCTCTTTGAACCATAGCAAAACCTGAGGGCTAACCAGGAGCCAGTCTGCAAAAGCACATATCCTCAGGCAAATCCCCACTTCTCATCCAATAGATATACATGGAAATAGCTCCTTCCACTGTTTTAAAGAGCATACTGGACCTGACAGTGGCATAAGAACAGCTTTGCTATATCTGTCTGTGCATAAAACATGGTAGCATGGAGGACAGGCATGACAGATGCTTTCCCCCCTTTTTGTAAGTCAGAAGCATCCTCCAGTGATTTGTGTGTGTGTGTGTGTGTGTGTGTGTGTGTGTGTGTGTGTGTGTGTGTGTGTGTGTGTGTGTGTGTGTGTGTGTGTGTGTGACTTTCATGCCCAGGGTCCCGGGTCCCGGGTCCCGGGTCCCAGGACCAAGTCCCAAAAGACAGGCCACTTACACAGAGGAAGATTCTAGACAGACAAGCAAAGAGGAGGAGGGGGAGTGGGGGGTGAGGGGCCACGGCTCAGGGAAATATCAGAGACAGAGGAACACATTGAAAGACTGAGGGAAGACCCTCAGGGATAGCCCTAGGCCAGCAGAAGGAAAATGCCTGAAAGAAAGAGCAGAGAGTTAAAAATTAAGTGTGTGTGTGTGTGTGTGTCAGAGAGATAGATAGATAGATAGATAGATAGATAGATAGATAGATAGATAGATAGATAGATAGGGGGATATAAAGGGAGAGAGAGAGAGAATCTCTAAAAATCTAGCCTCAGACAAGTAATACACTGGTTTGGTAATTATTGTTCTCTATAATTTAATCAGGGTTTATATTTGTGATTTAATCTTCCAGACAGCAAATACCAAAAGAAAAAAAAATTCGAGGTGATGTGCGGAGGTCCGTATAAATATGTATAACCGAGTATCACAGAGCCCAAGCTAACACTCTCCTCTCCTGTCCTCTCCTCTCCTTTCCTCTCCTGTCCTTTCCTCTCTTCTCCTTTCCTCTCCTGTCCTTTCCTGTCATTTCCTCTCCTGTCCTCTCCTCTCCTGTCCTTTCCTCTCCTCTCCTTTCCTCTCCTGTCCTCTCCTGTCCTTTCCTCTCCTGTCCGCTCCTCTCCTTTCCTCTCCTGTCCTTTCCTCTCCTGTCCTTTCCTCTCCTGTCCGCTCCTCTCCTTTCCTCTCCTCTCCTGTCCTTTCCTCTCCTCTCCTGTCCTCTCCTCTCCTCCCATGTCCTCCCTGTCCTTTCTTCTCCTCTCCTTTCCTCTCCTGTCCTCCCTCCCACCCTGGCTGAGGTTAGAGGAGATAAGTTGCATTTAAACAGGGCAATTCCTTCCTCCACCGCTATCTGGGCCTTCCTGTTGTGATTAAAAATAGCTTCCCTCTTTCATTCTTATCCAAAGCCATGAGAGAAGATCTTACATCCAAAAATGCAATGAGGTGTGAACATTAACCTCACACACTGAATAATGTAGAGAACTTTTTTTAAAGGTTTGGTCCTTTAAAGGTTTGGTCCTTTAAGAATCTAGACTGTTGTACGAACAGTTTGAATGCTTGTCATGAGGCAACAAATAGTGTTTACTTACTGCATTTCAATATGAATAGCCTTTGTGTAATCTGGAAATGTCTGTCAGCATGTTTGGAGAGTGTGTGTGTGTGAGCATGTTTGGAGTATCTGATTTCCTTCCAGCTGCCTGTTTGTTGAGTACATACATTTGTACAGGGAAGTGCAGAAATGTCTTAATAAACTACTGTATTGTGCATAAACTACTGTATTATGCATGCACTACACACATACAGCACATACACACAAGTAAACACAAACAAACAAATGTTCATTTCCTCATGCATGCATGCACACACACACACACAGAGAGAGTGAGAGACTAATGCACACACTGTGCCTTACACACAAACACACACGCATCACATTTACGAATTGTGTAAACTCCTTTAGGTCAAATGGAGAAGCAATCTGTTCTTGTTAGACACCTCAGCATGTGAGTGGTGTTGGCTTTGTTTGGAGACATGGGTTCATTTGTTAATTGATTTAGCTCATTATAATGTTCAAGTCGGCCAGTACTGAGTGTGGTGAAGCTTCAGTAAATTAAGTACTGTATATCTTTCAGGTTGTGAAAGTGCTAGAAGTGCTGACATTTTCAGTTGTTGACTCAGTTTTTAAGGTACCTAAACTGTGTTTGTGGGGAAAGAATCAGGGGCATTTTGGTTGTCAAAGCGGAAACTGTGTAAAGCAACATGCTTTAGGCCAACTTAACTCAGAATAGTTATAGCTATATTGTAACTTGAATCCTGTTTCCCATCAATTTAATTTTAACATAAAAGCTATTCTCATGTTATGTCACAGGTCAGAACATGTTATGCTACAGAACATGTTTTGTCTTGTAATTAGTTAAGTAAAATCTTTGGCATACAGCTTCTGTTCTATTACAGTCCAATGGAATAGCTTAAACATATTTTATCATTATAATATGTGATATTGCTCTGAAATTATCTATTTTGTTTATTTAAGGGATTTATAAGGATTTATCGCTCTTCTCTACGTTTTTTTCCAAAATAAGGTGACAAGCTTTTCTTTTGTCAAGCATTCTTGCGTTTCGATGTATTTTGTTTTCATAGCAGATTTAGAATTTTAAACAGACACAAACTCTTACTCTCTCTCTCTCTCTGTTTTCACCGTATCTTTCCCTGTCACATTTTTGCCCCCCACCATCGGCCTCATTGCACCCCATCTCATTTTCTTGTAGTTATACATCATGGCCCTGCGGGTCTCTGGAACTCCACGCCGCGTGCAGTCATCTCGAAGCGACTTCTCTTTCCGGCAGCCGTCACCGCCGTCGGTAAATGAACACAGCCAGCAGTTTATGATAAGCCCATGGAGCGTCTCTAAAATCTGCGCCCGAATCGGAAATCAAGGCTTCTTGGTGACGTACATGCCACGCGTCTTGGGAATTAGTACTGAAATTAGATGGTCGCCGTGCGTGCGTAGTTGCGCGAGCGGGCCGATTTCTAGGAAATGTGTGTGTGTGTGTGTGTGTGTGTGTGTGTGTGTGTGTGTGTGTGTGTGTGTGTGAGGGAGAGATAGGGGGGTAGTCTTTGAACGTGGGGCCATAGGTTGGGTTCTGTTTCCTCGGATAAATAAAGTCTTTGTTTAAATAAACTCTTTGTTAAGGGAGATTTTTTTTTTTTTTTTTACATAGATGAGATTTATGAATATTTCTGACTCTCTGCCCGGGAAATCCCTCTGGAACATTTAAGGGTTATTGCCGTCCTCTCGTGGCTTAAAGGGAGAACAACATGAGTTATTTGACACTATATTTTAATAACTACAGTGAGTTAAAATAACAATGAATGATGCGGTTGTTAAGAAGCTATAATTGGACAGTTAAAGCTCTATGCAAATACGTAGTCAGTTTTTGTTGGAAAACCTGAACGACAATATAATTGTACATGTCAGAATGATTTCTCAAAGATTAATCTTATTTAAAGGTCGTGACGATAAAGTTGACAGATACAGTCTTTACCTGAGTGCTGTCGCAGCTTCCCTATTGGTTTACAACAACTGAACAATGAATATAAATCTAGTTTTCTGACACACAGGCAACAATACTGAACCATAGCGCTACGCGCCTCCCCACCCCACCCCAGGGGGGTGACAGGATGCTGCTGGAGGAAAAGAAAAAACAGCCTCAAGGGGAATGGGATCTGCTCAGAGGCTTAGCAGTCGTTAAACATGATGGTAATTGCGTTCGTGACAGAGCCTCACTCTCAAACATTAAACAGTGGGTCGGCGACTGCGGTTTCAAGGCTCCGAATAAATCAGCTGTCCAATCTGCTTTGCCCCGCGGCAGCGAGGTGCCAAAGGAGCTCTGTAGCACACGGAGAAATATCTCTCCAGTGTACCACGTCGAGAAATGTGAAATCGACTGATGAAAGGCTACTTCTGGGAGCAGCTTGCTTGTGTCTATGCTCTGCATCTGAATGTTAACATTGTAAACCTTCAATCTAATATTAGGTTAAAGTGGATTTAAAACACGGAAAACTGCCAATTCTACTTTCATTTCAAAAGTCCTCTTAAAACACCCTGCTAGTTGGCTTTAGAAAGTGTAGGAAACCGGAAGTCAAAGAGAGACAGTGCATTCCCCACTCTATCAGTGGGGTTGCATCTGATTATTTTCTCCGCGGGAGTTCATCTTTTCCATCTATCTGAACTCCTGTCTCACTCCAACTACTCTTTCGTAAGTGGCCTCATCCTCATCGCGGTCATCTCCCCTCTCTCTGCCTCATTTCTGCTCAAGTCTGTCCTTAAGTTGGAAAGTTCTGGGAAGAAAAATGAAAGGAAGAAGAAGAAAGAGGGGGAAAGGTAGAAGAACAAGAAGCAGAGGAAGAAGAAGGAAAAGGAGGAGGAGGAGGAAAAGAACAATAAGAAAAAGACATAGAGAAAGAAAAACATGGTGAAGCTGAGCATATAAATGATGAAGACCATAGCTCCATGTCAGAGATTGGAGGGAAGAGTCCACAGAAGAGCAGAGGTTAGACTAGTGGCTGAGATAAAATGGGTGACAGCAGGGTGCACAACACTGCAGGCAGTGGGAGAGTTGGATTGGTCAGAGGGGAAGAGGGGTTACACTGGTATATGACAGAAGGCATACCAATGAAGGGAGCTGAAAAGGTCAGGGACAAAGGAGGTCAAAGTAGCACACAGACCAGATCAGTGCTGCCACTGTGTCCCTCCGCAGGTCACATACAGTATTTATGCAGTATGTACAGTACACAAACGTGCCTGGTCAATACAGGTGAAAACCAGCCTGATGCATCGTTTCACTGCACAGTTTGCATATGTTCATGCCAAACCAATCTATTTGGTCGTGACATACGTTACGCTCTGGAACCCATCGTTTGAATTCAGTGTTATCACTTTCAACCCTCCCTCGCTGATTGGCCCGTTCCAGCTTAGTGACGGAACTAACTGAAGTCTACAGCTGGCTCCCTGACACAGTTGAGCAGCCCAATGAAATTGAGCAGAAAAATAAGGCATCGCTAGCTTGGCTAGGTGAAATCATCTTCTTTGTGAAAGACCACCAGTTTTAGAAAGTGTAGAATGACATACATGATTCAAAGGGCACATTTCGTAGAAAGGCTGACTGCACACACGAACATACAGCAACATATTCCTTCGCACTGGCCATGCATGCTAAGTAGAATGCCTTATATGATTCAGAGGGCACCTTGATTACAAAGGTTACACACACCCAGAAACACACACTGTACATTTTTTAATAGAAGTTAATATACACATACCAAACGTTGAATGCTTTACATGATTCAAAAGGCATAAGCCACCTGAAGGCTGGGTCATTTCAGGGAGGCCCAGTGAGGACACTCACATACCCACCAGCGTAGTACCTGCGTCACTCTGAATCACCCCCTCACCTCAACAACAAACAAAACTTTCCCATGACGCCGCCGTGGTAGTGGAAGAGGAATAATGTTCGCGGAGCTCTGCTGATTGCTGCCAAGATATTACATCAGAAAGATGTTCAGTGTGTGTGTGTGTGTGTGTGGGGGGGGGGTCATGGTGGGTGCTGCACTGATATTACCCACAAAGCACTGCAGCTCAGGGACATACCAAACACCTCCATGGCCACATTCAGAGCAGACAAGCCTGTATAATGTGACGGGGTAGGGTCAATGTGCTGATGTCCCACATGCATCAAATACATTTAGCGGTTTTGAATTACAGATCATTGCAGCAAAGGCCAGGTATATGACCTTTAAGTCAGCAGAAAATTTCGCATTAAATAAACATACTATGCACATGCACTGAAATGCACTGAGCTTATGTTAGCACCCATACACCATGTACCACACATTAACTGAAAGGACTGTGGCTGTTCGACATGTCTGTAAACATTAGGTGGCACTGTACGCCGTTTATTGGGCAGACACCTTTACAGCTGAAGAGTTACTTGTTTACTCATCTTAAGCTTATCTTAATCAGGAATATTGCAATAAATATCTTCTCAGAGAGGGTCCTTTGAAAGTCCCTCTAAGTTCTCTCTGCCTCAGTAAACAAACTACTGAACTGCTTAATGGGGATAAAAATATAATATTTGTATTATTATATGGAAAAAGGATAGAGGTAACATATGAGTGGAAACCTTATTTAATAAGGCAGATCATGGCAGATACGCTCATGTTACAATCCTAACTCAAATTTGGGTGTACCTTTGGTCAAGCCAGATATTTTCACTGCTGAAATACACCTATCATTGTCTAAATTAAGATATTTTTGATTGACAGCCATGCTGTCCAGTAGTGACATTGCTACAGCCCTTATCACCAAATCACATCATGTTTACTTTTTCTCTTTTTAATTTTTTTTAAGTAGCAAACAACGCAGAGTAATAATTCCCTCACTGACAACCAAACGTACTCGTGATTAGACACAGCGCACACTCCTTAATGCTGAGTCAGAATTATCCAGAAGGCTGGTAATTGAAACTGAACACAGTGCCTTCCACAATGCTAAGATAGCCTTTAATTTTTCATAATCCAAGCAGCTAATGAAACTGGGTGTGCTCTGAATACATTTATGAGCTAGTCCTGTAAGGGTAAAAGAAAAAAAAAAAAGACACTTTCTCTGAGGGCTGCTTGTCAGTTTTCAGCACATCACCTTACTGTGATTCTCACAGTAATGTGATGTGAGAATCAAAATCGGTAACACTACCTGTACAAGTCAGTATCCATAAAGTACTATGAACACTTCCATGAAGGCACTTTTATGAACATTCATAAATAGTTATGACAGCAATCATAAAGTGTGATGTACTGTAAGACATTACAGCCTAAATGATCATTTCTGAAGCTAATGTTTAGCTCTGTACTGTCATCACTGTCACCATTATGAAGGTTTGATGGTATGAAGCATTATGAGGTTAAGAACTGTTATAAAGTACTGTAATACTACGGAGGCCCTAAAGTTACATGAGAAAACTTTTATTTCAGATCTCGGATTTCTCCTTTAAGACGGCAGTCATAATTGACAGTTTCTCATCAGCGCCACTGTAAAGAACTCTCGAGGCTTTTCTTGGGGAAAAAACACAAACCCTGCACCCAGCTCTCCCTCTCTGAGAAACAAAAGACGCGATCACAAGGTCACAAGGTTTGTAATAAAAGTCTTTATTCTGGTCTGCTTGTGGCACAGCACAGTATTGTGTTCCCTGCCCCAGTGGTCTTGGGCAAGGGCCATAGGAGTGCCCACTGTGTGCTTGGGCGCTGGGGCTCGCTGAACCCACGGGGGGAATGCACGGCATCACACAGGCTCTGCTTGGCTACAATGATGGCACATGGCAGAGAATTTAAGAAGCAGCAGAGAGTGCGAAGTGTATGCGTATGTGTGTGTGCGTGTGTGTGTGTGTGTGTGTTTGTGCATTTGTGTATGTGTGTATGTTCGAGAGAGAGATAGAGAGAGTGCGCACGCAACGTTTTCGCAAAAGACAGAGCAGACACCACTGCCAGCCAAGCTTGCTGTGGGCAGGATACAAACCCTGGGGGGGTGGGGTTGGGGGTAAGGGGAGTTTGGGGTGGGGGGTGGTTGGCTTAGGGTTGAGGATAAGCACGGGCATCGCCAGGGGGGGGGGAAGTTAGGATGATTCCAAGGGTCTGGCACTGATAGGGGGCCCTAGAGAACATTTTAATATTATAATCAATGTTTGGGAGGCCCCAAATAATTTTCTGTCATAGGGCCCAAAATTTCTAGCGGCGCTGCTGAGGATAAGGGACAAAAACACTGCAGAATGCAAAAAAGCTCACACCTCATCTGCGGCAGTGTGCTGGGAGAGGCTGCTGCTATACGACTAAAAACGCTACAGACGGCCGGGCTCTTCAGTGGGGTGGGGGTGGGAAACCAGCCGGCCGGACACACCTGACGTGTTAAGACCACCGGAGAAAATGAGCTGCCACAGCAGTGGCAGTGGCAGCAGAGGGGCGAATGAGGGCCTACTGCCATGCCTGTGCCTGTCTCCTCTCAAAAACAGTACTGCTGGAGGCCACGGCTCCCTACAGTGACACGGTCATCAAACGCACACAGCTCAATCACAGAGTCAGTGGCAACGTCTGAGGAATCATGGTCAATGGTGTTGACTGTGGCATGACCAAAAACACAGCCATACACTGGTCTCTGATTTCACCAGGCGGGGGGGAGGGTGGGGTGTGAGACAAGGGAGAGACGGACAGACATGGAGACAAAAAAGACACATTTTTGTCATTAATAATAAATTTTTGTTGACAAACATATTGTATATCTTTGAAATATATTGTTATAATACTATATTTATGCTGTTATAGAGATGACAGAAATAGTCACACATAATAGAAAACTTACGGTCGTAGACACTAGTAACACAAATAGACAGTAAGCTAGTAAGAGGGGATATTGTAGGGTACACTTTGCTGGGATTCGGTCAGATTAGAAGGGGGTTTTGTATTATTAGGCCAAATATCAGAGATGCTTTACTTGCTCTCGATTTAAGGATTGGGGTGATCCTTCTTTTTTTTCTTTTCTTTTTTGTCTTTTTTTTTTGAGGGAACCATGCGAGCATGGAGTGGACCATTCTCTAGCTTTTGAATCTGGATTCTTGGTTACATAGAGAAATTATATTTTGAAGCATCACATCAATTTTTTTGTTCTATTGCTACCCAAAAACTTCACAAACACATTTATATGAGGTACATCTATATAGAAAGAAATTCAGACAACTATTGCACCACAATCAAATGTTGCGCCAGGGGGAGCATTTTCTGTCCAGACACCTCACAGTGACATCAAGACATATTTTGTATGGCAATACTTCCATCTATCATAACATGTTATGATCCACTTTGTATAAATGCTATCAAATAGTCTCTGTGGGATCTCCTTCCAACAACTGATTATCTGTGCATTGGTTCAGGGTGTTGTGGAGATGTGGAGATGCACTTGTAAGTGTATCTGATTTACAATGCTGAACTAAATGAGGATCTAACATAATCTTCTTATACAGGGACTTCTTACAGATTTCATTGACAAGCTGGTCTAGAGAGAATCAGATGCTATTTAAGATAATCAAGTATGTCTTGATGTTACGGTTCAATGCTTGGATTATTAAATACACCCTGCAATGTTATTCATTAAAAATCTCAGCATACAATAAAGTAAGCTTAGTATGGCTCAGTTACAGTCAAAAGCAGACATGAAATTAACTAAATTCAATCATTTGGTCATCCACCACCACCAAATACATTTCCATCTAATCATCAGAAAACAAACAAACAAATAAAAACAACCCCAGGGATTGTTTACATAGACTTTTGCTGGTAAAATAAAATAAAATGCTAATTCAAAGTTGTATCTCTTACTTGAAATACCTAAGGAGGTTGCACATCAAGAAACATAGGCCCTTATCATTTTTCACAGTCAATTCAGATGGCGAACAGTAGTCAGGTAACGCTCGACAATCAGTGTTCTACCATGGGTGTGCAAACACTTCTTGAAGAAGGACACAGATTTCATACATGTAAAATTTTACAAAAATAACCTAAATAGCTCTTCGCATCACAAGTCAAACCAGGTATTTAGATCCTTTTTTTATTTGACCCCTTACCAAGGTTCACAGGACCATCATGTGAGTGAGGTTGCCTTTATCTCTGTTGAGTAGGTTAGCAGATGGCACAATGGCACAGATCACTTGAGGTCATACTTTCCGCTTTCTAGACTTAGCATTGCACTGAAATGCCCACTACATATATATGTATATTGGATTGTATATATAGTGGCCATTTTAGTATTTATATATATATTTTCTATATTTCTATATTTGTATTTGTTATATAAACCCTTCCTCTTGGCCTTAGATACTTACATAAAGCAAAATTGTCCAGTGTTCCTGCTACTCTTTGATGCATTAAAATAACCATAAAATCTCTCGATCTCTCCAGAGGTCAAAACAGAGGGGCCTACTGAAACAAACCTCTTTCATGAATAAATTTATCAAAATATATATTTGTAAAACAACCGAAGGTACTGCTTGCTTCTACGTCATCCTAATTGCAACTGTCACAGCTCAAGCTAACTTGCAAAAAGCACACATGGAACACACAGAAAGCTAACAAAGACAAAGATCATTCACGGAGCAGCTAGTAAAAACATGAGAAAAAACACAGTGATCCACTGTAAACAGTGTGCTCTCCTGCTAATCGCTCACTGAAAAAATGTTAAGTCTTCAACTCCTTAATAATACTGACATCGGAGCACACACAGTAATGCTGCAATATGGCTAGCCCTGACATCTTTGCCCTTAAGTGTGTCATCACGGACAATCCAGTCTGGCATCTACTCCGAAAGTATTCACCCCTCGTCTGTCTTGTTCTTAAAGTGTCTTTTTTGTTGCAGCGCACTGCGTCGTCATGGCTACAGGTACATTCGAACATTAGGGGGAAGGCCGCCTCTGACTCTAGGTAGTTTTTTTTTTAAATCGTGCTTGTAATGCACCCCAGTAATGTACAGCACAGTGCTTCATATTCTTTTCAATAAATCAAGACACTGATGTCATTACAGGACACACATATATTAAAATAACCTTTTAAATATAAAATATATGCATTGTGTATGAAGTCTGTAGTTGATCATGTATTGCTCAAAGACAAGGGTGTGGGGTGGGAGTGGGGGGTTGCGTTGGGTGGGGTGGGAGGAAAAAAAAAAGAGAGGATTTCCGCAAGAAGAGATATGGAGATTTTTGATATGAGATATAATAGCTGTGAATGTAAGCTCCACTCAAGTTTGGCACTCAGCTTGAAAAAAGCCAGTAAAAGATCAGTCACAGCTGATTTACCCTGTAAGAATACAAACACGGTGACACAGACACAGAGGAGAACGGATGGCAGCCGGAGGGATATAGAGAGAGAGGGGGGTGAGGAGGGCACAGAGAAATGCTCTACAAAGAACAACAACAGAGAAAAGAAAGAAAACAATAAACTGCTACTATTCTTAGTGGTCCCTTCCCTAGAGATAGCAAACAAATACACACAAGGGTATGTCAGAAATCACATAGTCTGAAGAGAAAAGAAAGTAGGGTGAGAGTCTGACGAAAAAGAGACCATTAGCCTCTGACGTTTCTGTCAAGAGGTCTGCACGAATTCCTGAGCCCTCGACTCAACTTTAAGGTAAATAACATTCATCAGGATTAATCAAACCCATTGCTTTAAATCCTGAGAGACCTGTAGCACTGATTTGCTTTGGAGGGATCCAACACAAACACTGATAAAGTTTGTCAGTGTAGCAGTAAGAATGATCTTCCTTTTCATTCTTTCTTTTTCTTTCTTTCTTTTTTTTATTCCAGGATCCCCCCTTGCCCCTCCCCCACTTTCCCTTTCAAGTCCTCCAGAATAGACAAGGGTCTAAGAAGGAAACTATGAGAGCACAGGTCGCTCAGCCTCAGTGTGTTACACAAGTAGTAAGTTAAGTCCCCTGAGCACCTCTCACACTTCACTCTCCACGCTGGAGAAGTGTGCCGAACCCCGACGAGAGCACAAGCTCTTGGTCTTCAGGGGGAGGTGAGGGGACTGGAACCGCTGCGGTGCCGACCGCAGTCTCTGGTACTGCAGTTTGGCACTTGACGAGGACATGGAGGATGGCTGAGGGGCGCCAGGGGTCGAGGAGACCACGGACGGGGAGGAGACCGACGAGGAGGATGTGGGTGGCGGCACGTGAATTGGGTGGGAGGACGAGGGCGGTGGTGGGAGTGCCGGGAGCGACGGGGGCATGAGTGGCGTGATCAGGGCCTGGGGAGGCGAGGGCTGCCGCGTGCTGCGGTCTGACCGCTGCGGACGCTGGACGCTGAGGTTCAACTGGCTCCCGCTTTTGGCTTGGCCCTGGGCCCGATCGGGTTTGGGCGTCTGGTGTTTGGGCCTGGTGCTGCTGCTGCTGCCACCCTGGCAGTGAGGGTTGAGGTCCTCCTGACTCCGAGAGGTCACCCTGCTCCACTTGGAGTGGGACTTACCCAGATGGTGTGGTGAGTGGCAGCTGCAAGCGGTGTGGCCCCTGCTGTTGTCCTGGGGCCTGTTCTTGCCTTTCTTTTCGCTCTTGACCGGTAGCTTGTCCACAGACCAGTATCTGCGTGGAGGTGGGGGAGTAAGTGGAGGCGGTGGCCACTGATTGGAGCTACTTCCAAACGCCCAACTGCTCTCGGCTGGTCCCCATCCCACAAAAGAGTCGTCTCGACTGTTAATGCTGCCTCCTTTTTCACGGGCAGGGTAGGTGCCAAAAAACCATCCTCCACCACCGATGCCTCCGACGGCTCTTTCTTCGTGACCTTCCCAGTACCTCTCAAACTTCCCAAACTCTCCCGAAGAGCCTTCGTCATCGGTGTAGATCTCGATGGTCTTCTCTCGGTCACGGCTCCTCTCGGATTCCGACTCCATGCCTCTTCCTTTGCGTCTCCGACCTCGATCCTCCCCTCTTCCCCTCCCCTCCACCTCAGATTCCTCCTCCTCATCCTCCTCGTCTGAATCCCACTCATGTAGCGAAATGCCTTCCCTTGACCGTGCCCTGCTCCTCCCATTCCTCCCCAGCAGGGGGCGACTCTCCCCTGCCCTTCCTCTGCCCTCTTTGTCACTGCTGATAGATTTCCGTCGTTTAGAGGACAGAGGGAGAAGGGGCAAAAGCGAAGAAGAAGATGGGGCATGTGTGGGATTCCCACTTCCCCAGAACTTCACAGCGGTGGTGGACTTGCTAGCGGATGGATATCGCTTTCCGTGGGTTCGCTGCCTGGAATGTGACGGAGGGCTCCGGTGCCTTTCCCTTCCCCTACTGTCATCACCATCAGCGCCACGCTCATCTTCTCTCTCTCGTCTCACCTCTTCCCTCGGTATGTCCCAGTCGTAACTCCGACTAGAGCTTTCGCTTTTCTTGCGGAAAGAGCTGCGTCTCAAAACAGGGTAGGAGTAGTCTTGAGACATCCTTTTCTCGTACTCCTCCTTCCTGTCTATAAGTCCCTCGGCCTGATCGGGTCGTCTTTCCCTTTCTCGTCTCTTCTCCTCTTTCTTCTTTTTTTTCTTCGCTTTGCGTCTCTTTCGCTCCCGCTCCCTCTCACGTTCTTCTCTCTTCTTTTTCTTCCGACCTTTCTTTCTCCTTTTCCTCTCGCGCTCCCTTTCTTTGTGGTGTCTTTTCTCCTCTCGGTCCTCCTCTCGATCCGCTGTTCTTCTGCCCCTCTCCTTCTCTCCCCAAGATGCCCACCACTCCTGCAGCTGTGCCAGTTGGCTGCTGGTTCTGTCACGGCCGTTCTCCCTTGGCTGCCGCGGCTTACGCGGTGGTATTGGAGGAGGAGGGGGGCTGCATGGGAGAGAACGAGACGACATGCGAGAGCGAGAACGGCCCTTCCTTCTCCCCAGCAACAGGCTGGACTCCTCGGTCAGCTCGTCAGTGTCGTAATCCTCAAAGATATCCCTCATCACTGTGGCACCTCTGTACCTAAAACTCTGTGACGACGTGTAGGACGAAGAAGAGGAAGGGGAGTTGGTCCGGGAGAGAGACTCCGATGAAGAGGAGGTTGACGAGCTAGAGGAGGTGGAGGCGGAGGTGGTGTAACATAACGAGGGAGAGGGTGAAGGGGGAGTCTGCGTGGGAGATGACAGAGGGACAGGCACTGGGAGGGGAATAGGAGGAGGGCGGCGACCTCTTCTTCCAGCTGCTTCCCTCACTCCGTTCCGCCCTCCACCGCCTCTCCTGCCCAAAGGCAGGATGTTCTCGTAAAGAGGCCCTCCTGAGCCTTTCCTCTTGGAGAGGCTGCTTCTCCTCCAGAAAGAACCCGGCCGAGGAGGCGAACCATGCAAGGCCAGCTTGGGTGGTGGGACTTTGGGAGGTAGCCGTGGGTTTCCCGAAGATTTCGGTCCTCTCTGGGCAGACTTTGGGGTCTGAGCTGTAGCCGTCTGCGGCTCTGCAGAAGCCCCTAAGCCTTCGGGATCAATGGGACCGTAATAGCGCTTATATTCATCCAGGCTTCTGTCCCCTCCTGCCCAGTGAGGAGCCATGCCTTGTGGGAACTGAGAGAGCTCTGTAATTCCACTGCTGACAGCGATGGATTTCTCAGGCCCTGCCTTGGGCCGAGTCCAGCGATCCACCACAGCCAGTCTGCGATCGTGGCGTGGGAGAAACGTTGAGCAAGGCATGGGTGCCCCCAAAATGGGACTGTTGGATGGGCCAAGGGCCATCCCAGAATGCACTGTGGCTGGTGGTGATCCAGGAAGCAGGGCATTGTACACAGGCTGCGGTTGTTGCTGCTGGTGATGTTTTTGCTGCTGCTGCTGCTGCTGCTGTTGTTGTGTCGTCATAGCGATGGATGTGTTGGCCACGCCGGTGGTGATGACGTGAGGTGGCGGTGGCGGAGGTACCGTGGAGACATGGTGATACTGAGGAATGGTGGCTTGAGTGCCTGCAGGTGCCGTTTCATCCTCAAAATTACAGCAACTGTACATGCCCTGTTAAAAGAAGATAGTATGTGAAAGAAGAGAATATGGCTGCTCTGGCTCATCTTGTCTGACAACATCGAGAGAATACAGGATGGGCTAGAGTTTGGATCACTACTGACATAAAACTTTGATTTCTCGGCTCTGACGATGACAGCTTGTCTGGTGAAAAGCTGCTGGAATAAAAAACGAACAGCAGAACCATGTCAGAATAGTATGACCTTTTCTTATTTTCTTTAAGATGACAGTGAAAAAAAATCTGATCACAGATTTGTATCAGATAATCCTATCATACAGTATCTAAACATTCAGATAGAAACAAGCTATTTTCTGTCTTTGGGTTTGTGCCACACCTGCCAAAATCAGCAAAAAAAAAAAAAAATCCAAGGTGTTCCTCAGCACCAAATGAGATACACTCTATAATCGCTTTTAATAAACTTGATGATATGTTGGGGTTTTGTTTTCCTGTGATGTTTTCTACTTACCCTGCTAAAAGCCAATAAGAAGTCCAGGCCACCTTTGCGACCAAAGCAGTGCCGTAGCTTCCAGTAAACCAGATGCTCCCAGGCAAACACCAGTAGGCTCAGGCCCATGGCCACCAGGAGCATGTAAAACACGCCTGCCATGTTGTCTATGTCCAGCTTTGAGCTCATGACCTCGATCTTGTCATTGTGGCAAATCCCAGACAGCCACAGTCGCTCTAGCATGTCAATCTCATCTGGAGAAAGACAAAGAGAAAACAAAGAGGAGATGATAAAGAGAATCGTTTGCAATGGAGTAGAGCTTTATTTGTTTGCCATTAAGAGAGCGCAAACGAAAAGAGAAAAAAAACAGGCATAAGGAGGGACCGAACGGTGATGGTACAGCCTATTACTCAGAGTCTTGCAGAGGTGAGAAGCGAAAAAGAAGTGAAAAAAATAATGCTCCCTGGCCAGGCCCTCTGCAGAAATAAATAAATAAATACAAACAAACAAACAAAAAAATTCGGCAAGACACAGCAACAGCACAGCGGAAGGAAAAAAAAAGGAAAAAAAGAGAGAGGGGGGTCTAGGGAGATAATCATAGCTTTGATGGAGGTCTGAAATGGCCTGTTCGGCCCGTGCTCTTGTGATAAGACAAGCCCAGAGTGTCTGGGAGATGAAAGGTAGAGAAGGGCGATAGGCTCAGTGCACAACAATCACCATTATTGCATTCATCAGGCAGCCAGAAACAGAGAGAGAGAGAAAGATAGAGAAAGTGAGAGGGAGAGAGAGAAAGGGTGAGAGAAGAAGGTTCTGGAAGGTAATGTTTGAGGCATCACAAGGACATGCTTTCAGTCGGGGACACATTACATGTGTAATAGGAGAGAGCTGCAGAAGAAGACGACCCTCATGCATAAACAGACAAACATGCTTGTTAAAAAACATTCACTCATCACTCTGTTATGAGTTATACCTAAAACATAGTCTGTTCACAGTGAGTGCAACATAACATTGAGGGTTGTAAGAGGAACGGTGAAAATACTATTTGGGCGGCTTGTATAGTAAAGTTCTTATGATACGAACAGGCAAGAGAAAAGAAATGGGGAACTATAAAATGGGGAACATTCAAATACTAAACTATATTATGTCATTTCATTAAATTTATCAGGACCTCTGAAAGCAAATGGGTTACAAATACATGCTGTCCAGTCTTTTTATTGAATTTTAAATACTTTTCTCTTTTGCAAAAACCTTCTCTGTTAATTTGCATGTTCATTAACGGTGACACAATTTTATGCAATGCGGTTCAACAAGGCTCATTTAGTCCTTTCCAAACTCCACTCAGCAGATTCGATTCACAGCTCTCTTCGCACAGCCTCTTCACATAACACTGTATGTGGGAGACATGGAGAGGAGAAAGAAGGGAGGAGGGGGGGCAGAAGAAAAGCGAGAAAGTGAGAGATAGATTCAGTAGATGGAGAGAAACAGCAACAGAAATTAGAAGAGGGAGAGAGAGAAAGAGCGAGAGAGAGAGAGCAAGACATAGAGTGAGAGTGACAGTGAGAGTGAGAGAAGAGAGAGAGAGAGAGAGAGAGAGAGAGTGAGAGAAGGAGATACATGGAATGTCAGTGATAGGAAATAGGAAAAATCATAGAGAAGACTGTATGTCTGCACTGTGGCATTGTGCATTAGGGACAACACCTTGAGAAAGTGTTGCTGTCTTCACAGAGGATCTCACAAAGGGGCGATGATAAGGGAAGGTGAGATGGCGGAGTCATAGAATCACAAGGAGTTTGTTCGTCTGCTCCTCCATTTCGCATCACTCGATACTAGGGCACTGTGCCACCCCTGAAGCAGCATATATCAAACCACTGCTCATCACACACACAAAAACCCCATTGCCTCCACTGTGTGCACAGACTCCTTTGCCTGAAAGCCAGCATAATTGACTCGGAGTGTCATCACTCAATGTTTGATTAAGGCTGCTGGCTCAGGGATTAAGTTGTTATGAAACATTTAGCGGTGCACCTATTTTGCAAAACAAATCATGCCACTCCAATACACAGACCTTATTAGTGTGTGGCAGGAGATCTCTTCATCACTTATGTTGTAATTTACCTACACTGGATCAACACGTGCAGTGAGTAACAGCATCAAAAGATCCAAAGCTAAAATGTATCCTCTTACTGAAGGCCTGATTTACCGCCACTGTGCTTATATTGAAGCATGCTTTGGGCTTTGGCTATTTTGATAATTTCTTGTCATTCGTGTCATTTTTCTCTCTCTACACACAGTATCTTGGTCACTGGTAAAGTGAGATGCCTGAAAAACCTCTGGGGCCCAATTCCTCAAAACCTCTGGGGCCCAAAACCTATGAGGCCCAAAACCTCTGAGGCCCAACTGTTATTTGTGTTCGTCGATAAGTATGCTAAGTAAATGCTGCTGGTGTATCGTTTATGCCCGTCGTGTCAACACACCATACATTTGCTATTTGGCTAAATTAAAATGGCCTGGCTGGATGGCGGATAGCATCATTCCTTGACTCAGTGACTGCTATCACATCAGTGGCTGCCAAGAATGCGCTATTTGAGGGATTGTTTCCCTGGCAGATGACTAATGCTGCTGTCCCGCTTTAGCACGTCCTAGGGGTGTGTCCTACCGTCTCCAACCAGCTGCAGCAGAGCCAGGTCCAGAGGTCGCTTCCATCGGGAGTTCTTGTTCAGGGCAAGGCCGTAGCCTGTAGTGGCGAACACCTTCCCCGAACCGATGGTCATCACCTTGCAGCCATCGTCCCTTCTCGCCATGTAGTTCAATACGGCCGCATCGTAAATGAAGGCATCCAGCTTCCTGCAAGGCAAACAGGGGAGGAGGGAAGTGGGGTGGGGGAGGTGGGGCAGTAATGCAAGATCCAGAGGAAGGAAAGAAGTGAAGAGGGAGAAGATAGAGCGAGAAATAGAGAGAGAATGAAAAAAGGAATCTCAAATGGGCGAGGCGGGACAAGCATTTGATGATTAGAGAAATGTGTCCTGTAGCTTTTTTTTTTTTTAACTGACATGCATCAATTATGGATGAAAGATGTGCAGGACAGCGTGCAGAGTGAAAGCAAAAACACTACAGCGGCTTTAATCCAGCCATGGCTGTATATCTGAAACACATCCAGGTGCCCATATGCATTATGGAGGAGGTCCTGGACAACCTTTTTGTCCCAGCCCCTCTCTATGCAGAGACAGTCATCCTCTTCTCATAAGCACAACCAAACACACACACACACTCACACACACAGAAACACACGCAAGCATGTACACACAAACACACACACACACAAATACTCAAATACACCCACACACTCTCATACACACACAAATAAAAACACACATACACAACCATACACAAGGTCAGTGCAGAAAGTGCCTGCCCAGCTGCTAAAACAGCACCTGTGGGAATGTTGCCAGAATGGAATTTTTCCAGCCAGCTGGATATTAAGGATGCAATTTATAGCAGGTTAACTGTTTAACTTCAGAATCCTCTAATGGCAAGGGCGATAATGTATGAACAGCCTTGCAACAACACTGCAGCTCAGCTCTGTCTTGTGCATCACTGCCAGGGAAGATGTGATCTGCAAACTCCAACATCATTCACGCCCAGCTATTTACATTCAATTACAGCAGTAGTTGTGTGTTTGCATTTAAACCAGCAGTGGAGTGGGGTGTGGTGAGAGGAACAGTGAACCACACGACCAGGTGCACAGTTGATGAGGTGCTGCCTGTAGTAGACTAAGATTGCCAGATGTGTGAAAAATCCATCAGTTCCAGTCTAAGTGGGTTTCATGGCGTCTGTCACAAGAGCGAGCGAGCAAACAGTCAGACAACAGGAGTACACTGATATTTGTTTGTCTGCAACAACAATAAGTATTCAGGACCAAGGTGTAATTGCTGGACAGGAGAGCTTATGAACTTCATGGCGTCACATCCTTAAAAAGGGTATTTGGCATTTCTGTTCGAGGTTGGACAGGTACCAGTGAGAGAAGTAATTTATTTCACGAATGACTGAGCCTTTGCACGCTCTTCCAAAAAAGAGACAGTTCCTCGGTTTGTCAGCAGCACAGTTTTTGTACCGGTAACAGCAATAACATTACGATTTAGTTAATGGCCTTTGTCTCACAACAGAAAAACAAAACATTACTTTTTGCATTGTTTTCAAAAAGACTTCAGAAATTAAAGCCTTAAAATATTCTGAGTTTTGGGGATGTGGCCTGTTTTCTCCAGATAGTGAGATAGGTATTTGCATTGTTTTCTCCGTCACATCAATTTTCTCACAATTCACATCTCAATTGTTCCCACATAGAGTGGACAGACATATTTTCAGTTTTCAGCTCAGATGGAAAGAAAAAAATAGCATAAAAGGGTACTATTTTTTTCTATCTTTGGAGACCACGCACACAGTGCACAGTGGTAATAAGGCTTCTATTTTAATGGCTGTGCTATCTGCTTCGATCTGCAGTCAAGATCCTGCACCTCCTGGCCAGGCTTTCCTTAAATCTCTCCACAGTTTCTGTATTTCTGTAAACATAGTATTTGTTTTCTCATCCAATCTCATTTACTACTTGTGTGAGGTAGAGGTGTACAAGACATTGTTTAGCATGTTGTCGAGCTTTTATCAGCTAACTCTGTTTCGGTTGATGTCGAGCTACCTCTTGCTAACAACTAACAGTGTTTGCAAAACCCTTAACTGCTGCTTTAACTCTAATGTATCTATACACCTGACTCTCTCATATATCAATGTGAGCACAGATTGATCAAGCAAACTGATGTGATATATGAATGGGATTGTGAATAAATCTGCCAAGACATGACGGCTACTGACAGAGTCCTTGGAAAGCTCATTCAGTTTACAGACTCTTGATCCCCAATCAGCTTTCAGCTGTGGACACACATTAAAGGAGAAATCAGGTGTGGATCAATCCATAGCCCTGTTGTTCAAGGTCAATGAGTGCCGTCAAAAAAAATTATACAACATACACCAAATAGTGAAGTGACTGCTAACACTACCTGAATGGGGCACAGAAACTCACATTACATTTTTCTATGCCCCATTCAGTTATTGTTAGTTACAGGTCAATGTTGTATCAGCATAGATGACCTTAAACAACAGGGCTAAGAATTGATTCACATAGCATTTCTCCTTTAAGAACTCAGTGTTACCAAAACAAGGTCTATCTGACAAAGCAACAATTTTATCCATAAAAGATTAGAAGACAAAACATTTTATTCATTAATATTATGTGTTTGTTGTATTAGTGTGGTTGTATACATGTTTCTTACTGCCATTGCTAATTACTTTACTGTTCCATGTATAAAATGGAGAAAACTTTGAAAGACCATGGTGTATGATAATGTCTTGATAAACATATTTGAACTTCAAATTGAATTTGTGGACCTTGCTATCATAAGCCTAGTGCTACACCAAGTGCCTTAGTCGAGCATTCTGTTCATGTCGTGTATGTGCATATTAACCACAACTACTACATGCTATATGTATGGTCTACCACACAATTTAAGCAGAACACGGTAATGATTTAGATTATGACCCGTGAAAGTCTGGGTAAGGACGATGCCATAAAAAGTATTAAGGACAGACTTTGTATGTGATGTCTGCATATTTACAAAATAAGTAGCACAACAGCAGCAGCAAAATAGTCTGTACCAAGAGTTAAATAGTCTACACTTTCATATGCGTCAAAACTCATCAGCAGTAGTCCAGGCAGCATGTTGTTCTCTCCATTTCATCCTCACAACAGCTGTTTTACCAGGTCATCCTTATGCTGGTTTGTCAGGGGTTTGTGTGTTGTTGCAAACACAAACAAAGCACATGCCTGGTACCTAATTTGTAACGATGCAAACATTACAATGTCTATACTTGATACGCACTACTTACCCAGTACTTCACCGGTTGCAATCTGAAGTATTACCCAGAATGCTTCAGTAAGGCATCTGGTGTAGCCCAAGGTTTATAGTAGCAAGGTCCTAGAACACTATATCAACAGTTGAATCAAATAACCGCCAGATAATCTCCAAATAACCTCCAACCCAAGGAAAGTGTCTCAGCTGGTGAGACGAAGGCTGTAGACTGCATTGAGACTGACCCTGTCTTCAAGTTGTCAATGGCCTCTTCCACCCCTCTCTGGTTGTTGCGGACCATGTACTGGTGCATATTGGGATAGTTGCTGCGAATATTCTCCTCCGTGCTGCCATTGGGGACGGTGCCGAAACGCAGTGGCGGGTACTGCTCAGTGGGGTGCTGGAACTAGTGTGTGGAAAGGGGGAATGAAAAGTGAGAGATAGAGAGAGAGAGAGGGAGAGAGGAAGAGGAGAAAAGAGAAGGGAGGGACCGTGAAAGCACAAGGAGGGGTTGTGGTGGTGATGAGAGACAGTCAGGGAAGGGTAAGGGAAAGAGAGAGAGAAAGAGAGAAAGAAAGTGAGAATGAGGCACAGTCAGGAGAGATTAAAGGAGAGTGAAGAAAGAAAGAGGAGGAGGAGAAGAAGAGAGAGAAAAGAGGGAAAGTGTAAGCATGAGAGGAGTTGTGGCAGTGGGAGATGGTGGGGGAGGGGAGGTGTAAGTGAGAGAGGGATAGAGGGGGAGAGAACGAGAAAGAAAGAAAAGGAAAGAGAAGAAAGAGAGGGGGAATGAGTGAGAACAAGGGAGAGGGAGGTTTGGGAAGCGAGGGGTGGGAAGAAGGGAGGGAGAGAGGAAGGGAGGGATGAAAAGACAAAAAAAGGTTTCTGCAAATTTCAGCAGAACGAGAGAACAAACTCTCACAAATCCCTCTCCAACACCAATGCACTGCCTTGTTTGACGACTGTAAAGTGAGGGGAAGAGATGAAGCAGCAGAAAATGCTGTGTGCCAAATCGACAGAAATGTAAGAATTATACGGTAATATCCCAAGCCTCAGCACAGAGCGCCAGACAGGAAGGCTTCCTTTTACTGTACCAATGGACCAATTTAGGATTTGAGAGAGATGTCTGCTTTTGATTAAACTGAACTCAAACGATTTATCCAATGGGATTTACCATGCAGATTCGTACCATCTACACAGACACACACACATACAGTACATATGCACATATACACGCACACACAAGCACACATGCCACACAGACATATGAAAACCACATACACCCACACCACACAGACACATGGACACCACATACAAACACACATGTATGTGCACACACACACACACACATTCACACACATATTTGCACCTTTTTGTCACTGAGCCCTGACACAGTGTCGATGTATTCCTCTTGGATCATGAAGGCAGCCAGGTTGGCCGTGTAGCTGGCTAGGAATATGACGGCGAAGAAGGCCCAGATCAGCACCATGATCTTGCTGGTGGTGCCCCGCGGGTTCTCCACGGGCACAGAGTTATTAAAGACCAGGGCCCACAGCAGCCACACCGACTTGCCTATGGTGAACTTAGAGCCCCCTGCCTCTGCTCACGCAGATTAGAAAAGAAAAATGGGGGGAGGGGGTGGTGGAGGGATAGATAGATAGACAGACAGAGAGAGAGAGAGAGAGAGAGTGGGAGATAGTGAGTGAGAGAAATTGAGAAAATGAGAAAAAGAAAGAGACAGTGTGAAAGGGAGATGTAGGGATAGTGTGTGTGTGTGTGTGTGTGTGTGTGTGTGTGTGTGTGTGTGTGTGTGTGTGTGTGTGTGTGCATGTGGTGTGCATGTGTGTATGAGAGAGACAGAGAGAGAGAGAGAGAGTGAGTAGGAGGAAGAGAGAGTATGAATTAGAGGTTATTAGATGTTGTAATAAGGGAATACAATCATTGTTAAAATCACTAATATGAATCAAGTCCCATGCTCTCTAAGCATCTTTTGTGTTATGACACCAAAATGACATTACACGGAGGAGGAAATTAGACTGCCTTGTTGCAGGAGAATGAAAACAATGGTGGGACGTGCAGTTGAAGAGTGGGCAGAGCAAGACCACCAAAAATTGAAGAGAATTTAATTATTCAGAGGGATACTTTAATAATTCATCAGTCAATTAAGGAGTTAATAGAATGACATTAAGACCCCAAATCCCTCATCGCCCAAGCAAATAAGAAGTTGAATGTTGGTGAGTTGGCATATATCCTCAGTGTAGCTGATCAGCCCTGCATCAGCTTCATCAGAGTTAGGAGCTCGTCAATAAAACTGACAAAACTGATAGTCCGTAGAGTCGAGCGATGATGGGCTTTTTGCCAGCACTCACTTTTGCCGTTCTGCAGACTCCGGTTGTAGCCGACCGGACTGAAGAACTCGAAAAGGAACACAGTCACCGCGACGACCGACAGGCACATGACAAACATCATCACCCACACGGCAGGACTGTAGGGTTCTGAAAGAACAAGTAGCCCCGGAGTAGGACCAGAGTTTTAAGCTGTAATCAGAGCCCAATTCACTCACAGGAGGAGCTCTTATTCCCGCATTGCGGCAAGGCCTGGTGCTACCCCAGCCTAGGCTAGAGAAAAGTGTAATTACACAACTATGCAACTATGGAATTAGGTGAAAGTTTATTGTTGTTTCAGCCAACACCCAATTAAATTAGTCTTCTCCTTTTATTGCTCCTGTATGAAGTGCAGAACGTTGATACGTGTTGTTTCTGTCTCTGTACAAGTAAATGCTGTGTGCTTCTATGCTATTTACTGAGCCTGGACAATGTAGACCAACACCAGAGTTTATCTGAACACACGCACTGGCTGGGCCCCAATGTAACCACTAACCGTAAGCCTTAAAATCCTGAGAGACTTCACTGGCATGAAGCAGCCAATCATAAAGTTGATTTGAAAGGGATAACGCGGCCGAGGTGTGGTGTTATACAGAAGTAATGAACCAAGCAGCGACCAACACAAAAGCAGAGTTGCAGTTTGCTTGTACTACTTTCTTACAAGCGAGTGTCAGGGTATCGTGTAGCATTGATTGCTCCTAGCCTACATTGGGTCTGGTAAATATGCCATTCTACTTTACTCACCATTCAATCTCCTAGTCTACACTGCGTCCGGTAAATATGCCATTCTACTTTACTCACCATTCAATCTCCTAGTCTACACTGGGTCCGGTAAATATGCCATTCTACTTTACTCACCATTCAATCTCCTAGTCTACACTGGGTCCGGTAAATATGCCATTCTACTTTACTCACCATTCAATCTCCTAGTCTACACTGGGTCCGGTAAATATGCCATTCTACTTTACTCACCATTCAATCTCCTAGTCTACACTGGGTCCGGTAAATATGCCATTCTACTTTACTCACCATTCAATCTCCTAGTCTACATTGGGTCTGGTAAATATGCCATTCTACTTTACTCACCATTCAATCTCCTAGTCTACACTGGGTCCGGTAAATATGCCATTCTACTTTACTCACCATTCAATCTCCTAGTCTACACTGGGTCCGGTAAATATGCCATTCTACTTTACTCACCATTCAATCTCCTAGTCTACATTGGGTCTGGTAAATATGCCATTCTACTTTACTCACCATTCAATCTAGATGAGCAACGCGAAGTGAGCAACAGAAATAGAAATGGATAGAGCAACAGAAGATCTGCTAAAAAGTCACACAGCATTGCATCTCACACATTCAGTTAGGATATTCCAATTGACAATAAAGTAATCAAAATGATTTTGCCACTAACATTCGGTCGAGTGCTTGCATGTTGTAACATCACTAGTAACAGCTGATTTTATTGTTGCCGGCAAGTTCTAAAAAACAATGATATGGAATGACTGTTAAACTTTTTCGCCAGATCAACTTAATAGGTGCGCTATTATTTGGAACTGACACACATACTGTCAGACAATTGGAAAACAGTATTTCTTTTCTCCTGGTGATGAATGCCAGTAAGTAATGCCAGTCTTTGAGGGCTTATGGATTAGGGTGGACATTGGGATTTAGCCACTGCGAGGCAGCTAGAAGCAGACTATGAGGAGCATTTTGCTACTTTAGATAAAAAATGCACTGAATAAAAATGACAGACTCTACCTTTAATTAATCGGTTAAATTAATTCACTGTGCAGTCCGAACGTGCCAGGAAGTATTTAACCTTTCTACACCCCCCGTCCTACTCACCCAGAAAGGCAGAGGGAGAGACGGTGCCGTTGCTGCGGGAGACCATGACGCTGATCCCTGTCTCGACGAAGGGCACAGAGAACTCCACGACCTCTGACCTCTCCTCGTTGATAGTGAGGGAGCCTATGGCCATATCGGCCCGCTTGGCTACCACCTGGAGGGTGATGGGTGATATCTGCTTAATAGGGAGTCTGGGGATTATGACAGATTTGTCATGGTGCGCTGAAGTAGACACTGTGAATTCATCTGAACCCAAGCTTACAGTTGTTTCCGCTGAGGAGTCTGAGGAGTTTCTATTTTGAGTATGCTGAACTGCTCTTTGACATTTCGGCTTAATCTAATAATCAATTCTAATGATTAAATAATCTAATCCAATCAGCATTATGGATGAGAAGAGGCTTTTGAAGCCAAGCAGAACCCATTCTACCAAACCGTGTCCCAGAAGAGAACTTCTGTTGTGAGTGTGTTGACAACAGGGAAGGTACCTCTGTTCCCATCACCAGGGGGCATTACAATGTCTTTACAGTAGCAGTTGCTCCTAAATCTACCACACAATGCTTTAAAACAGCAGATTAAAGCAAATTAGTTCGGTTAATCAATCCCTAGCTCTGTTGTTCAAGATTGCCAAGTGCTGTTGGTAGAAATAAGAACGAGACAATTTGAATAAGAATTAGATAATTTGGACAAATTGAATAGCAAAACAACAGCCAATACTAACTGATGAAGGCAAAGAAAATTTGTTTTTCTGTAAACCCCTTATGGTAGCATTAGCTGACGGTTTGTGAACTTAGTTTACGTAACACATAATTTTCTTGTACTAATTTCTGCAAATAGCACTCGGCAACCTCAACAGCAGGGCTATGGGCTGACTGACTCCTGATTATCCCTAAAAGGCTGTAATTCGTGATTCGCACATGGCCAAAGACAGCTTGGAACATCAATGCACAATGCATCAAGAGATTAAAGCTACAACAAACCAGGTAGCTTCAGGTAGCTTAGGGTACAGCAACTGTATGGAGATAGTCTTACATTAGCACCTGCATGTGGGCTGACCTCTATGCTGTTGATGGAACAAAATCAACAAAAAAAGACATTGGCAATAATGTGGAGAAATTGGGAAGGGTGTTATGATATGTACACAATGTTCTCAATCACCTAAAACAGTGATCCATTCAAATCCATGAAAATAAGACTAGCAGGCTAGCAGACTAGACTAGCAAGTGTCGGTTAAAAACATAACAATGATAGAAACTCTATGATTCAAAGCAATTTAAATATGCAAGGCCAAAACAGATATTATTACTGTAACTGGGCCTCATTCACCAAGCATTTCTACAATGAAATTTGTTCTTAAAACCCACTTATGCAGTTCTCAAGAAGATTTGCATTCACCAATACATTTTTTTAAATGAGACCTTAAGAACAAATTTAGGAAAATTCTTAAGAAGATATTAGTGAATAAGGCTCACTGTTACAGAATGAATGAATTTATCCCAACCACATCCCAGTTTGTGACGTCAACTATGACCAGCGCTATTCACTGGAGCCAACAACCAAAGAGGAAGACACCACAAATAGGGTGAAATGGTTCCTGACCTCCCCAACCATGCCGTTCCACTCCCCATCAATGTTCTTCCCGTGTCTGCCGTTGGTCACCAAGAACAGGTCATAGGTGAAGCCCACTATCTTGGCCAATCGCTTGAGCACGTCAATGCAGAAACCTTTGCAGCAGTGCTTCATGGATGTGGTGCCCTCTGCCACCACACTACAATGGAGGACAAAAGAGAGAGAGAGAGGGGGAGAGAGAGAGAAAGAGAGAGAGAGAGTGGGAGAGGCAAAGTTATAGGGAGATAGAAAGAGGGAGAGAGAGAGAGAAAGAGAGATGTGAGAAAAATCCACAATAGTGAGGGGTGTAATGTGAGAAAAAATGGAGAAGAAAGAAAGAAAGAAAGAAAGAAAGAAAGACATCACCCATGTACAAAGAAGAAAGCAAAGCCAGAGATGGTAGTAAGAGGAGACATCACACTCCAAACGAGGAAGAGGAAACAGAAAGTTGACATGCTATAGATGGACAGATGAAGACATCACACACTACACGCTACAGGGGGATAAGGGAGCTCAGGATCACACACTACAGGCAGATACAGAGAGAGAGAGAGAGTACACATAAAGACAGAGACAGAGAGGAGAGAAGAGAGCTCAGATCACACATTCCAAAGACAAAGAGAGAGAGAGAGCGAGGGAGAAGAGAGCTTGAGAAAGAGAGAGAGAGAGCGCTTGAGAGAGAGAGGGATCACATTTTAAAGCAAAATAATGAGATACCATGCATGGAAGATCTATTCACAGGGACATCACACACCACTGGAGGAGAGGAGACTATATTACACAGTAGAGTGAAGTTGAGGGACAAAATGAAGGAGAGAAAAAAGCACTGGTGACAGTACAAACAGACTATGTAACACAAGTCAAGTCCACTCTAGTAGTAATGAATACCCATGTATTCAAATATGATATAATATAGTTTGAAGAAGGGCTTCAAAAATAGGGTGAAACTAACAAGAAATAATCTATTACACCTAATATTACATGGAATGAACTTTGCATACAGAGGATTTCGGCATAAAGATGTCTTTGTCTATATGTGCCATTAACCTCCCTTGAAGGAGAGACATTTAAGAAATGTGACAAAAGGTATGCGGCTATTCATCTAACGTCACCCATCCTCTGAACCCTCATGCGCTCTCAGCTCCTTTTAGGGTAAAAATGCTCCGTTGAACATCTGTGTGGGGAGACCGTGAGCACGCTGCTGACATTTTAAATGTTGCCATTAAAAGGGTGGGAATTTTGAGATATACTGTACTTCAGGAAGCTCAGGCGATTATGGCGATTATGTTCTGGAATTGACCATTAGTACTGTAATTCCACAAGAGAAATTAATAATTGGTAGAATTCCATTTGTAACACAATACTAAAAATAACTGATGATTTAATTAAAGCAACTTAATAATCAAAATAAAACTCAATATTATCCCTAGAGACTTCCATCCATCCCTGGAACAATCAGTCCTCAATCCTCCAGAAAAAAATGTGTTTTAACATAAGTGGCATGAACTTAAAATGGCAGAAATGGTAATAGGATTATACCAATACACATTACATGTCATGCAAATTCATTCTAAAAAAAATAAGGACAAATGATGAGCCACCAGACAGCCTAAAACAGAACGACGACAATGCGACGAGCTGTTAGCTGTTACTCCGAACACAAAATTACAATCAACAATGTCACCTAAAATAAAATGATGATGATTGAACAATGCTCGACTGTTAGGCCTACAGTTAGACCACTACACCCTTGTTCAATTTCTAATGTGTACTCCCAACACAGTCTAACAGCAGTCACCCCAGCACTTAAAACGACTCAATCTAATTCCCAGGCCCTCCTCCTGCCTCCTAATTGTCAGTCTGGCTTCTGCATTTTAAAGCCTTTCACAGGATCCCTGGCCTGATGAAGACCGATTGCAGCCGCAGTCAACTGGCACCAATTGGCTATTAAAATATCAATGGTCTATATCAAAGTAAAATAGCCACTTTTTCCTGATTTACCTCTTTATTTAGGGACCTGATTGAAAACCTAAGTACCGGCTCCATTCCAGAGAAGGGCTTAACCTTAGACATGATACTGAATGTTTATGCATATATTTTAAAGCCAACGTTTTCTTTAATTCATTCATTCATTCACTCAAAATACAGCCCATATGTTCCTACAACAAAGCTGTACTAAACCTCTTGTCAGTACAATGGCAGATCACTGCACTGAGAAATGTTGAGGTCTCTATGTGATGCTTTAGTGTTGAAGTAGTAATAGTGTAACACAAATGGCAGCCTGAAGGAAAAGCAGCATCTTTCAATGTAGGGTTCAACTCATAAGCCACGCAGCAGTGATGTCTGAACTCAAATCTGCTATGACACCACCTGCCTTCCAAAGCAAACATCCTGGTCACAGCATTCCAAATTCCACAGCCTTCTGAGCGACTTGACCAGTCTTGTACTTTGACAACCGCTTTCACTTTGCATTTGTCACCTCACAAGTCAAACTCACCACAGTTCCTTAACCCTTCCCCCCCCCCGTGACCCTTGACCCTTAACTCCTCTCTGACCTGGAGTTGAAAGAGAGTCTGCACGGAACGGAGTCACGAATACAGCCTGAGGCAGGGTCGGCCGGCTCCACAATGACGAAGGGCCTCTCCTCAAGCGTCACCACACGCAGGTGCTGGGCGTTGTCCAGTGGTTTGAGAAGAACCCCATCGCGGGTCCAGCGGGGGTATCGTAGCCTCAGGATTCCGTTCTCCCACACACCCACCTGTTGAAGTACACTCATTACACCCAGGGTCTCCATTCTCTATTCACTTGATGTCATTAATTGATGTAATATATTATCCATTCTTTGTGCTCTTTTTGTCACTATATCTTACTCATTTATCCTTTAAAATATAATTTATCATGTGCAGACATACTATGCAAAATATGAATGTAATCTAGTGTACAGCTTCACAACATAAGTGAATTATTGTGTGTGCTGTGTGTGAGTGTGTGCCTGTGTGTGTGTTCGCTTTATGTGTGTGTGCACGTGTGTTCATGTGTCACTCTTTCCTATTGATCCAAATACAACAAAATCATTTACAGTGTGTGTGAGTGTGTGTGCGTGTGTGTGTATGTATTTGTATTCCACACACCTCCTCCCAGCCCCTGCCTGCCGAGTACCAGACTACGTCCAGCAGCGGATTGGCCAGGTAGCCTTCGCTGTTGAACGAGTAGTCCCGTCCACCCAGTGTAATGTTACTGAAGAACCTGCGACAGGAAGCGCAGGAGAGAGGGACAGACAAAAGAGGAGAAGGAGGAGAGAGGGAGGGGAAAGAAAACAAGAAGAAAGAGTGAGTAGGTGGGTATAAGTGTGTTGCAGCATCAGAGAAGGTTAAGAAAGATGAGTAGGAGATGGAGGTTGGAGGAGGAAGAGAGAGAGAGCGGTAGAGAGAGAAAAAGAAAGAAAGAGCTATAGAAAGTGTTAAGGAGAAAGAGAGAGAGAGAGTACAGGATAGAGAGACACAGGGGAGGTTTGTGGAGGTGAGATAACAAGGAGAAAATGAGAAAGAGGACAGAAAACAAAGGGAACAAGGAGTAAAGAGAGAGAGAGAAAGATAAAAAAAGAATTGCGAAGGAAGAGAGGGAGATGTGGAAGAGAATGAGACAGAGAGGAGGAGAGGAGAGGACGCAGGGGGGAGATAAGAGCATAGCCCTCTCATCTCCAGGTCAGGTGTGTGTGTGTGTGTGTCTATGTTTGTTGTACTGCACTCTCTTCTTCTGGGCACTCAAGAGAGAGAGAAAGCTGTAGAGAAGCTGCATCTGATAATGCCCTTACAGGCTGCAGGCTGCTACGTGCAGTACACACACATCTGAATGAATACACAGAATAAATGAATGAATGAATGAATGAATGAATGATGAATGAACGGACAAATGGATGATTTAATGAATTAATGAATGAATGGATGGATGGATGGATGGATGACTGGATGAATTAATGAATGAATTGAAAAAAAAACAGCTGAATGAACGGAGGACAGAGTGAAAGGATGTGAATGAATGGATGGATTTATAAATCAATGAAGGGACAAGCAGGTTGGATGATGAATGAATGAATGAGGGAATGAGCAAACTAACAAATCACTGAACAAATGAAAGGACCAAATTTTTGGTTTGTGCTGAATGTATATGAGCGCAGTAACTTCAGGGTAACTGAATGGCCAGATACAAGTGTGAATTAGCAGAATAAGGAGCACGTCAGAGGAACAATTAGCTAACCCAAAGTAGAAGAGAACGAGCACAAGAATGAACGGGCAGAAGGAATGAAGCGATAAGTGGTTCAGAATGAAAGAGTGAATGGGAATGACATGGCGACAAACGATTGAATAAAAAAAAGAAAGAATAAAAAATGAACAATGAATGAGCCAGGAGGGTGAATACAGCAAGAGAAAAAGGACAGCATGAGAGAGGAATGAGAGAGGAATGAGGTGGGGGGCGAACAGAAAGGGTGAGAGACTAAGAGGGGGGGAGGGAGAGAGTCACTGAGAGAGAGACACAAAGAGAAAGGGAGGGATGAAAAAGCGATAAAAAGAGGAAGAGAGAGAGAGAGAAAGGAATAAATAGGGAGGGCTGAAGAGAGAGAGAGGAGGTGGCAGCAGCAGTCAGCTGCCAACACCTCTGGGGGAAAGCCACTTGTCTGTGCCCTCCTGTGGTCTCAGGCTCCCAGCTGCTCTTGAAGACCCTCAGTTCATCTTTAACAGCCTGCCCATCACAGCCCTCAACATGTGGGAGAACGACACAGAGAGAGAGAGTGAGAGAGAGAGAGAAATACAGAGAGAGAAAGAGAGAGAGGGTTTGGGGTAAGAGAGAGACAAGGGGGGGGTGGAGGGAGAGACAGATTGAGAGAGAAAGAGAGACAGACACAGAGATAGAAAGAGTGATGAAGAGAGAGGGACGCAGAGATGCTCTGGCACGTAGTCATGGCAACGGCGTGGCGGAGAGCAGCCGTGGGAGAGAGAGGAGAGGAGCGTGTTGCAACTGACAGCGTTCAACCTTGAAACCCGCACGAATGAAATTCATTAAGAATTTGTCAGCACCTCTCTTTCACCCACTGGCTTCTCTTTCGTTCACTCATCCTCTCCCCCTTCCTTTCTTTTTCTTCCTCCTTCTACTTGGACCAAGACATTTCTTCTACAGTCACCACAACACTTCATTTTTTATTCCGCTCATTACAAGCGTGACACACACCTTATTTTTACGAGATTTCTCCCATAAATCCCCTCCAACCACGTTCTCATCCTTCTCCTCCAGTGGCGAATGAGTGTTTTGATTTATGATGCATAATTTATGAAATGCTCTCTGTGTGTTCTACAGTATTTGGGTCCAGTGCGGCTGCAGCAGGAGCAGCTGTTGGTGAGAGTCGCCGCTACAGAGGACTGAAACTGTCTGGGCCAGAGGACGTCTCTATCTACACCTTTCCACTCTTCTCCGCCTCTTCTCTTCTCCTCTCCTCTCCTTTCCTCTTCTCCTCTCCTCCCCTCTCCTTTCCTCTTCTCTTCTCCTCTCCTGCCCACTCCTTTCCTCTTCTCCTCTCCTCCCCTTTCCTTTTCTCCTCTTCTCCTGCCCTCTCCTCTCTTCTTTTCTCCTCTCCTCTTGACATAAGATGCATTGGATGGTTTAATTTTCATATATTATTGGTGGATATTGTTTTGGCTGTAACATTACAAAAACATAAATGGAATCCTCTACTTTCCTCTCCTCTCTTCTCCTCTACTTTCCTCTCCTCTCTTCCTCTGTCATTCTTCTCCTCTCACTGCCACACTAGCTCACTCTCTTTCACTCCATCTCTCAGTCTTTCTCTCTCTCTCTCACAACTTACTTTCTCCACCCCCCTCACTACACACATTCACACACTGTGCACTTATCCAATCTCTTATCTTTCCTCTCGGTCTCTTTCCTCCATTCTCCTCCTCTTTTTCCCTCCCTCTCTCCTCCATCCATCTCATCTTTCCCCTCATACTCTCACTCTCCTCCTCTTTCTCCTCCCTCTCTCCTCCTCTTCTACCTCTCACGTCTCACATTTACATACTTTCCACTTGCTTGATCTTTTCCCTCAATCTCTCACTCTTTTTGCTTTTCCATCCACGTCTCTCTCCCTCTCTCCTCTTGCTCTTTTTGTTCTCTATCTAGGTGGGCTCCCTCTCCCTCCAGCTAACTCCTCATCCTCTCACTCCTCTTCCCTCTGTCCTCCTCTCCTCCTGTCCCTGTCCTTCCCTCCTCTTCTTCCCTCTGTCCTCCTCTCCTCCTGTCCCTGTCCTTCCCTCCTCCTCTTCCCTCTGTCCTCCTCTCCTCCTGTCCCTGTCCTTCCCTCCTCTTCTTCCCTCTGTCCTCCTCTCCTCTTCTCCCCTCTGTCCTCCCCTCCCTCTGTCCTCCTCTCCTCCTCTCCCCTCTGTTCTTCTCTCCTCCTCTCCTCCGTCTGCCGAAAGGCAACACAACATGATCATGATGGATAGGGTTCCTTAAATGTCACACAAACAGGGACATGCATCAAAAAAACACACACACTGACACACACATTGTGTGTATACATACACACACACACACATATATAAACATACACACACACACACACTCCCTCCTCCTCCTCCTCATGAATGCACACAGACACAGACACACACACACACAATTCACACACTTTCAAGACACACACTCACTCTGTGGAGACACTCAGCAGGAGGGTGGATGGAGGGTGAATCAGATGCATTGATCAGAATACGAGTGACGAGGGAGTGAAATCTCCCTCTCTTTCTCCATGTCTCCCCTCTTTTCTCTCTCTCTCTCTGTGTCTCCCCTCTTCTCTCTCCCCTTTCTTTTTCAAATGATTATTTCAAAGCTTCATCCGGAAATAACACAACAGTTTAAAAACAACATTTATACCTCTGGCCCAAATCCATTTCATTTGGGGGGGGGGGGATGTGACAGCATGCTAGTATTCCATTCCAACTCAGAATCCATGCACACAACCACTTTCCTGCCTGGCACAATGTTGTCATGGTGACAAAGTCATTGACATTACATGTGTTTATTTCTTCCCTTTTCTCTCCCTCTCGCGCTCTGTGCCTTCTTCCTGAAATCCTGTACATTGTGGAGAGAAAACAAATATCCTCAAGCCATAACATTTCTGAATGCAGATCAGAATCTGAATTTGAGTGAATAGACACACACTACACAAGGAGGAGGAAAAAGATGGGCCAATGCACAGCTGTGAAAGAGGAGAGACAGAAGAGAGAGCATAAAAGTGATAGATGATGCGAAAGAGAAAAAGACAAGGTAAGATAGCAGTCTGGGTTGGGTGGTGCTGAGGGGTGGACGGATGTGGAGGAGAGGAGGGTAATCCAGATCTGAAGGGGAGGGGGGAGGCAAGTATTTAAACATCACAGACATTCAGAGGATTTTAATGTGTCCATTAAAACTACATTAGCATCCTGATGAGGGACGGCTGCTCCTTTCACTGCGTGTGTGTGTATGTCTGTCTATTGATGTGTGTTTGTGTGCGTACATCTGTGAAAATTTGCACAAGTGTGCATTTGAGTGCTTGAGTCTACATGTGTGCTTTTTCCTGTCATTCAGGGTGTGAATGAGTGTGTGGTTAAGTGTGTGTGTGTATATCTGTGTGTGTGTATATGTGTGTGTGTGTGTGTGTGCTCTGGCCTTACAAGTGTGAATAGGTACATTTGTGTAATTGCACAGTAGTACATCCGTGACAGAACACAGCCAGTGTATGCCAGAGTGTCCAGTCTACAAGCCTTTCACGATTGTGTTGGTGCACACATGCTTTTTATACATATTAACCTTTTGGGCCACTTCCATATTTTATCCAATTAACCAATTTACATGCAAAACACTGCCACATGCCATCTTGTCATAGAGAGGGGGGATACAGAGCGAGAGAGCGAAAGAGAGAAGTGGGGAGTAATACACAGAGAGAGAGATAGAGAAAGAAAGAAAGAGAGAGAGACAGACAGAGGGAGATAGGGAAATAGTGGAACAATAAAGAGTGACAGAGAGAGAGAGAGAAAGAGAGAAAGATGAGGGAAACTATGGGGACAATGCAATAGATGAGGGCAGAGCTCAAAGCTGATAAATAATCGGTGGCCGATGAGGGCCTGCAGGAAAGGGAGGGTTGGGGAGAGGAGGGGAACAGGCATGGGGTACGGATGAAATGGAGTGAGATAGTATCGGCCGGCGAGATAGAGCTCCGTCAACAAGCAGAGAGGAGCAGGCATGAGGGAGAGCGATGGCACCACAGCAGGACTCATCTTGGAAGAAAGAGGGTGAGGGGATGGGGGGCTGGTGGGGTCGGGCGGGCGATGAAGTTCCTGCCATCAAGGTAGGACACCGAAGGAAGAGAGAAAGGGAAGAGGTGAGGCGTGCGAGAAAAGACGAGGGCTGAGAGAATACATGAAAGAAGGAGTGCGGTGCACGCAGGGGGATAATTATACAATTATCTACCCAGCACGCTGAGGCAACAACAGGAGACTCTTACAAGCAGATTCCTGACAACAGTGCCAATACCGGCAACCCAGCAGTAGGGGGAGACAAATCTGTGTGACTGGCTGCTGGGATTTATCTGCACTTAATTTTCTGCTTGTGGTCGCACTGTGATGGCAACAGAGGGATGGTGTGTGTGTTTGTGTGAGTGTTAGACTGGTCTTTACATCCAGGAATCAGATTTCACTCCCTGAAGACACAACCTGAAACTGCGAGTGTCTGGGGGCGTGACAAAAAATAGCCCTTGCAATATGCTTGCACCACACATACACACTTACGGTGAAGTCAATGCAGTGAGTGAATGGGGGAGAAAAGAGCTGACCCTGACAACTGCAGCAGCTGGGAAAAAAAAAACAACTGAATAGGACTGAAGAAGTGCATCATGGGAAGACTCTCTCCTATCATGCAGTGGGCTTTCTGTCAAGAGCCTGGCAATGTGCTCTGGTGAGTGGAAGACCGGCTTGATAATTCTAACGCCGCTGTGTTAATATAACTACTGAGTCATCAGGTCTGCTCGGCACAATCTGTGTGGGTAATGTTGTACCTTGTAGCAAGTCTCTGGCACAACCATTTTTCATTTTACTGATGACATAAAAATGTAATTTTCTTTAACACACAGGCAGATTTTATTTTATAAATACATTTCTACTGCCATGAAAATGTGTTCAAACACAACTTTTTTTTCTTTTTCTTTTTTTTTAAAGACAGACAGAATTCCTTTTTCTACATAAAATGCTGGCTAGGAAGATAGTACATAACACATTAAGCATACAGTACATTATGCTCAGGCAGATTCATTAGACATCCCCCTAGGATTCTTACCTAATCCTATCTGGTATCCTCTGCGTCTGGTTGCCATCTGTGTTGCAGTTTCCTGCGAAGCTGGTCCACCGCTGGTTGCCATACTCGCGTCGGAGGGCCATGGCGCCATGAGTGAGCACGGACACGCCCTTGGAGATGCGCCGGCGTGGCTCGTCCCTCCAGCCCTGGGGCCGCACGACCAGCAAGGCTTTGGGCAGGCCCTCAATGCCCAGGCCGGAAAGCGCAGGGCCCACAGCGAACCACAGGTGAGAGGATGTGGCCTGACCGGTAGCCCAGGCAGCTTTGAAGATGATCTCAGCCTCCTCGTGGGAGCAGTAAAGCAGACGCACCTGCACATGTGGGGAGACGGAGAGAGGGAGGAGAGGAGAGGGTAAGGAAAATATACACCTGTAACAGGAAGAGGAGGAGAGGGTGAGGAAAAGACAGATGAAGAGACTAAGCAGACAGAGAAAGAGGGAGAGACAGAAAGATAAAGAGAAAAAAAAGGTAGATAGATAGATCCATGAGGGAGGAGAGATAGAGAGGAAAAGAGATAATGGATTGAAGAAGAGAAAGAGAGGATAGAAGGGTAAATGAAAGACATATGGACAGAATTAGAGTGACACAAAGAGGGAACACAGTGAGGGGAAGAGATGAATTATCTGTAGCAGAGGACAAGTAGAGAGTAAGGTAGGGATAAACAGAAAGACAGAGAGAGAACAGGAGAGGAAATGAAAAAACTCACACAAAGAAAAAAAGGAAAGAAAAACAGAGTGAGACAGTGGCAAGAGAGAGAGGGAGGGAAAGAGTGTGAGGAAACAACAGAGTGATGTAAAACTGGAGTGAGAAACTGAGATGCAACCGAGACACAGAGAGAGAGGAGTGAAAAGAGACAGAACAGAGAAAAGAGGCGGTAGAGTGGAGATGGGAGGGGTGGGGTAGTGTTAGGGAAGGGCTGTACTGGTGGAGGTTACCATGATCCAGGGGTGCTAATGAGAGCAGCCAGAGAGCTAAACAAAAAGCAAGCCTAGGCATCAACTGAAAACGAGCAGAAATGTTCCTTGCGGGCGGGCGAAGAGGAAGAAGAGGATTGGTGTGTGTGTGTGTGTGTGTGGGGGGGGGGGGGTGGTATAAGAGGAGAAAAAAGACAAGAAAAGAGACAGAGAGAGGGAGTAAAACTACAGAGGAGTGTTTTTGTGCTCTTGATCCGTGATCAGAGAACCAGGAGGTGGGATGGGGTGTGGTGGTGTGGTGGGATGGTGGGTAGTCGCACCCCCGGCTGCTGTGGCTGCCCAGCTTGCTGTTGCACCCTTCCCAATCAGCAGCTGATTAAAACCCTCTCCAGCCAGTTAACTGCTTCCTTAATCACTCCAGTCTGAGTGTGGAGAGGAAGCAAGAAGTGTGTATATGTGTGGGGAGGGTGTAGGTGTGCATATGTGCATGTGTGTGTGTTTGTGTGTGTGTGTATGTGCATGTGTGTGTGTGTGTTTATGTAGGTGTATGGGTGTGCAGATATGTTTGTGTGTGTGTGTATGTGCATGTGTGTGTGTGTGTGTTTATGTAGGTGTATGGGTGTGCAGATATGTTTGTGTGTGTGTGTATGTGCATGTGTGTGTGTGTGTGTGTGTGTGTTTATGTAGGTGTATGGGTGTGCAGATATGTTTGTGTGTGTATGTATGTGTATGTGCATGTGTGTGTGTGTGTGTTTATGTAGGTGTATGGGTGTGCAGATATGTTTGTGTGTGTGTATGGGAGGGCAACCAATGCATAGGTAAACAGCAGAGCCCCCAGAGTGAGGAGGGTCAGATGCGAAACGTGCGTTAGCACCACTCTGATCTGTAACATTTTTGATGCCATCTCCCTTTCCGGGGGTTCTTTAACCTCCATTCTTTTTTTTACACCGCTTTAAAGGCCATGCAGGAAGGGAGGGAGACAAATGAGAAAGATGGAGAGAGAGAAAGTGAGGGAGAGCAAGAGAGAGAGAAAAAAGGAGGAGATGGGACTGAGAGACAGAGAGCAAAGAGGCAGAGGAGGGGCAAAATGAGGGACTAGAGAGAGAAAGATGGAGAGATGAAGAGAGGGGGTACAGAGAGGGCAGAGGATGAGAGAGAGAGAGAGAGAGAGTTAGAGTAGGAGGCAGATGATGGATGGATGGAGAGAGTGCACAGTGACTGAGGAGAGGAGGATAAAACAAGAGACACAGGGGAGGATAAAAGACAAACTGAGGAGGGCGGGGCTGGAGGAGAATACACAACTGAGAACAGAAAACAAAAAGAAACACAAAGGAGAGAGAGAGAGGGGGAGAGAGGAGAGAGAGAGGAGAGAGAAAAGGACAGAAAGAGAGGACACACAGAGAGAGAAGGAGGAAGAGGGCAGAGAGATAGAGATAGAGATAGAGGAGAGAAAGAAAGAGAGAGAAAAGGACAGAAAGAGAGGACAGAGAGAGAGAGGGAGAGAGAGGGGTGTAAGGAGAAACAATCAGAGCCCTAGAGAAGGGATGAGAGGTAGGAGGGGGGTTAAGAGAGTCAGACAGACATAGAGAATAAAAGGAGATGAGAGAAATAGGGAAGATGAAAAGAAAGAGAGGGGAGGGGAAGAAAGAAAAAGGATGGAGGGAGAAAGAAAGTATGAGAAAGATCACAACAGAAAGAGAGAGAGGGGAGATGGGAATGGATGAGAGAAAGAAAGGTAACAGATAGAAAAGGAAAGGAAGGGTAAATGAGAGAAAGAGAGAGTAACCGAAAAAGAGTGAGAGAAAGGAAGATAAGAGTAGCAGGGGGAGAGTGAGAAAAAGGGAGAGTGAGGCGAGAGAGAGAGAGAGAGGCTGGACGAAATGAAGAGAGTGTGAGAGTGGGATACAGGGAAAATGAGAGACAAAGAGAGAGAGAGAGGGTAGATGAGCATGAAGAGAGACAGAGAGGGGAGGAATGAGAGAAAGTGGGGATGACAGAGAGAGAGAGAGGGAGAGAGGGAGAGAGGGAAAGGGATGATGAGGTCTGGCGTGAGCGACATTTCTAAATCGAGAGACAGAGACTGATGGACCCCCTGACCTGGGCCTCGTTCTCCTTCAGCAAGCGGCGGGTGTTCGCTCCCCCAGGGTCCCCGGTCAGATTGAGCATAACAATGCTCTTCTTGTCCCAGCCGATGAACGAGCCGTCCGTGATGCCCTCCACCATGTCCAGAAAGTCCTCGTAGCCGTGGTAACGTGTGGACACCACCGAGAAGACCGTCCAGTCATACTCCTCCAGCACCTCGAAGATGACCTCTAGCTGCAGGGCAGTGGAGGACGTGAACTGCAGGTAGATGGAGCCGCTCTCCTAGAGAGGGGAGGGGAGGAGAGGAGGATGCAGAGGAGGCAGAGGAGAGGAAGAGGAGGAGAGGGGAGGAGGAGGAGAAGAAAGAAGATGGAGAAAAAGAAGGCAAGAGAAGAAGAGGGAGGAAGAGACAGAGGAGAGGAGAGGAAGGGAGGGTTTCAGTGATGGCCTTCGCCAGACTTGTGCCATGCTGTGGCGTGTCTCTGACGCACATACGCACATACACACACACACATACACACACACACGTACACACACACACAAACACACACACACACACAGGCATACACTCACTGCAGCCCACTCTATATCTCTCTATGGCCTCGCTTCAGGATAGCACTGTATGTTTGTAGTGTTTTGCTGCAAAGACATCGAGAGAGAGAGAGGAGACGAGATGCCTGTCTTCTCTGGAGACAAAAGAGTGCACACCCGTACATCTGTGCGGTGTGCACAAGGCAATTTTTCGGGCCTGAAATAAAACAAAGTGCGGTGAGGAAATCAATGGCCGTTTCCATCGGTGCAGGAGCCATGGCGGAGGAGGGGAAGTGGAGCGTTAGGCATTCATTGCTATTCATGAGCCCCTGCTCCTGGCATGACATCAGCCGTCCTTGAGGACTCTGTGTCCTGTTGTTTTTTTTTTTTTTTTTCGTTTTTTTCCCTTTCTTTTTTTTCCCCCTGCTAATTCCTGGCCATGCTGCAAAGCTTCACCAGTGCTCTGGTGAAGGTGACCAGCACTGTAAATACTGAAAAAGACGGCTTCTCATGTGCGTGTGTGTGTGTACATGTGTGTATGCGTGGGTGGGTGTGTGTGTGTGCGTGTTCGTATATGTGTGTGTGGTGTTTGCATGTGTGTGAGCCTGTATATGTGTGTGTGTGTTTGGATGGTATGGGTGGTTAGGCTAGATGTGTGTGTGAGAGAGAGTATGTGTGTGTGTTAGAGAGAAAGTGTGTGTGATTGTGTGTGTGTATGTGTATTGGTGTTTCTGTTAGAGAGAGCAAGAAAGTATGTGCATGCCTGCCTGTGTTTGCGATAAGGCTTCTTGAAGTGAAGCATAAGATTTGTATTAAGTAGGCGTTGTTACACCAGCCCCTTATCACAGAGGCAGGCTAACATAGATGTGGCAGAGGTAATTCTGTGAATGCGTAACGTTCTGGAAAAGTCTTTTTCAACAATGTGCCCCCAAACCCCAAACAAACACTGTTCTTGTTCACAAATTACATAACCATTCAGATATAGGAAGAGCACACAAGTGCCAACCTCGCAGCAGCCTATATTTCACAGCAACTACCTCATTTAAACTGAAAATACATATGTGTCATGGCCACCTGCGGTAACATCGACCATAATTCCACTCTCCCCCCAACCCTACCCCTGTTCTTGCATTCGTCTGCAGTTCAGCCACCTGGGGGTCTACCTACTAGCGAGGGGTATATAACCATTAAGCTAGCCAGGCAGCTAATAAAGTCCTTCATGAGCATCTGCGCATAAGGTGCTGTTTTACTAGCATGGGGTTGCGGCTAAGTGCTCCACTGCCTGAGACTGCAGGACCATGTAACAGCCCGGCTAATGCTGATGTGTGGCTGTTCATTTGCGGCATTATATAAATCACATGGTGAAGACACGGACCCTCCGTGAGGGTGTCCTCGAAACACGCCCCACAGTCTCACCTCAATATTCAGGGGAAGGCCATTCTTCCTACCCCCTTGTCCTCTTCCTACCCCCGTCCCTCTCACTGTGTGGGGTGAAAATTTATGGCTTGAGAAATGTAAGACCCCTCCTTTATTGGTTGGTTTTGTGGGCTGTGTTCTTTAACTTCAGACTCCAGTAGGTAGGTGTCACAATGTGAATGAGGCCTGGAAGTTTGTGTCGTTACACGCTGGCATAAAATGGCCTCGTAATATGAGGTACTTTCATCCAGGCAGACTTGAATGCACGCCCGTCTGTCAGCCATCCAAGCATTCCTTGCTAGCATTAAGAATTGAGAACAGGGGTGATAAGGGAGGAATGGTCTTAAGGAAAAGATGAGGGGAGAAAAAGAGAGAGACACAGAGAATGAGAGAAGAGAGAGAGAAAGAAAAAGACTTTGTAATGGAGCAACTTTAACATCCCCCACCTCCCGTCGCCCCAGCTACAGAATCTCCCAGCTGAGCGGCTTTGCCTCGTGAAGCCTGCAGCCTTGCCTCCTTCTCTGGATTCACAGGCAGGTCATTAGCATAAAAGGCTGGAAAAAGGGCTCTGAGTATTACCAGCTCACAGCTGTGTGTGTTGCTCCTGAAATGGGTCGACGGAGCTCTCGCTCTTGCTCTCTCTTCCTCTCTCTCCCTCCTCGCTTGCATGTAGTGCCACTTGGCTCTTTAATTGTTAGCAGTAAAACGTAATGGCCCCAGGACTGCCAGTTCACTGCAGAGACACCCCCGGTTAAGAAAAAAAAAAAAAAACAACAAAAACACCCTGGACTTGCCGATGCTGCAGATGCCCCAATCGAAACCGGCCCCCGCAGAGCAACAGTGTCTCTCTGGAGATGAGAGCTAAAAGAGCTTCCAAAAGGCCCCTCTCACCACACACACACACACACACACACACACACACACACCTCCTTCTTCCTCATTTGCATCTTAGACATTTAACTGACATTTTTTCAACCCAAAGCACTTATGGTAGGGTAGGGCGAAGGCAATGTGTCATAGCAGGGCTTGTTCTGCACAAAATCTCTACCCCTTCTACCGCACTGATGCTTTTTAAATACGCTATTCCTCATCTAGCTTTGGTGATATACAGCTGCCTTCATTGTGCATTGAAGTCCTACAGTGCACTGCTTACAGGGTTGGATCATATACATGTCATCTGAAATCCATACACATGCAGACTGGAGGGGTGATGTCTGTGTATTGGGGAGTGATTCTGCACATAAAGCCTGCACACATTTGTCTGAATGTTTTGGGGTTTTTTCTCAAGCACCAAAGCCCCAACACCCCCCCCCCCCCAAGCCCACAGCTGCAGGATTTGAATGGTGGTGCATGCAAATTCTGGGGACACTTTGGTGTTAACTGGGGCATTATTTTGAAACTTGCTGCTAAGCAACTCACAGTACATTCATTCAAGCTTCACAGCCAAATTAGATACATTCAATGCCATCTTTACATTGTTACTATACCAAATGTTGTATTTATATGGTTGTACTACAGTTATATTGCATTGTTAATATGTGTCTTTCATTTAAATATATTTCCAAAAATGCATTTATAGCGTTTGGGAATTTGGTTCCAAAACACTATAAATCCATTTTTGAAAACATTAAGTCATGTTTTTTCACTTGTGTATTGCAGGTAATTTTAATCAATTTCAATCTATTTTTTTTACTGTGTATCTATAAATCAAGTAAAACAACCCAACTGTAGTTAATATTTAAAAAAATAAAATTCATTAAAATGGTAGATAAAGTGTTTGGGAACAAACCCTTACAGTTACTATAGCAAAACAAGACTGTAAGTCATTAGTATGTTTCATGCCCTTATGTTTAACTATACAGAATCATTCTTTTTTGAAGGTCAGACATTTCTGTCCTAAGCCCTCAATTGGATATGCAGGGTTCAGTATCTTTGTATGATCCATAATCTATGCAAACAGAGACACCATATACGGCTTGGGCACTGTCCATGGTCCTGAAACTCCATGTGAAGGCTGTGCAGGCATGCATTTGCAGGTTACACAGGAATGGTGCAAAACAATTTAGTGCAAATTCCCCCACGTGTTTTCCCTAAGAGCTGGAGGGAAAAGGGCGATGGAGGAGGATGTTTGGATAAACGAGGGCCACATTAGCCAAGTAGCATTTTGGAAGGGAGTGTGAACAATGATTGATACTGGAAGTGAAGGGCCGATCACGCACTTAAGTCAGGCTCTCCAATGACTTCCATATCAAAACGACAGTTAATTTCTGACCCTGCTGTGCAGATATGCAGAGGACTTGGGAGACGGTTGAAAGTGTTCAGTTGAGAAGAGCAAGGGATTTGAGAAGGCATTTCCTCTGGTCAATTTTCTGGCTAATATTGCGTGGGTTCAGACCGAAAAAAAAAAAAGGTGAAAATCTTCTGTCAAGACCATATGAAGACCTACCACAGGGTTTAAAGTACACTGCAGCATGGATGAGAAGGTTGAAAGTAATGGGGTGGCATGGGACCTTTCTGACTGTAATTGAATTTCACATTAAATAATATCCAATTCCCCAGAAGGCCGAACCCCAGCCAATTAAAGCCCTTAGAGTTACCTTGACCGAAATATTTAAACATCTGATGCAATTAATTACCAGCCTGATTGGAGCAATTACCGCTCTTTGCTGTGCTCTGGGATGGCTGTGTGTTCAGTGGGAGCTGGGAGGGTCTCCAGAGACTTTTCTTTTGGGAACCTTGCATATCCCACTATTACCATCTGCAATTGTTTTTTTCTCTTCCGGATGCAGACAAGTGTGTGTGTGTGTGTGCTTGTGAAAAAAGGTCTAATAGGTAGTTTGCCTCTCAGGGGTAGTCGCAGTCAGTGTATGACAGATTAATCTGAGTTATGCACCTGGTGCGTCATGATTAGACTGTGCGCCTGCAATTTTCTGATTGAGGTTAATTTGAATTTGATTAATATTTTGCTTGCCATTGTCTGATTTGGGGAGAGGGTGGTTAGTTGTTTGTCGAACAGGGACTCTGACTTCACTTGTCAACACTACGTATTTCATTTCACATCCGACTTGTCTATATAAAATAACCACATCATTTATTTAAGGAAAATGCATTAATTTGTAAATGAGCACTGAACTCAATCCGACTTAACCAAGGATAAACACACATGAACACAAATCTCTTACCCAATATAAACTCATCTAATTAGATCATGCCAGTCAGCAGCTGCTAAACAGCCAACATATCAGTGTGTGTGTGTGTGTGTGTCAGTGTGTGAGTGCGTGTGTGTTGGTATGTGTGTTAGTGTGAGTGGGATGATTTCCTTTCAATCCTTACATTACCCATCGATTGAGGTCCGGGAAAGCACTAGAGGGGTGTTCTTAAGGGGTTCTGGAGCCAATTAATCTCCCAAATTAGCCTATTAAGTATCTCCAGGAATGAAAGCACACTCCAAAGATATAAACTGGAATCTCTTAAAGTGATATAATGGGCCTTGATGTCTGTAAAGCCAAAGTGCTACTGGAGAGAAAACGGGTCCCTAGAAAATACTCACCCTAAACTTTCTTTCTGCTGTTTTGGTGTGAGGCTCAGACTCTGGGAGCTGTAAATAAATAATGCTCTTTTTGCTGAGCGATCGCTAGTGTCTCCCTTAGCTACATCGACATATACCTCTGAGTTACAGGTTGGGGGGCTCAGAGGAGACAGTCAGCAGGGGATGAATATTGATCGCAGCATGAACAACTTTCTCCTCGCTGTAAATACCACTGCTCACCTGTACATGCGCGATAACATTTACATATTTGTCACTTAGCTAAGGCTTTCATCCCAAGAAAACTTACACAACAGCGCATGCATACTGATACTGATACTTGCGCCTTGTGTTGCCATGGGTCTGTGTTATCTGAAAGGTGTTAGTGTGTGTGTGTTCTGTTGGTAGAGCTATGAGTGCCTTACTGTAATACTGTATTCAGTAGCATGAATATGTAAAGTCAGACTGACTGACAGTACGGGAATTGATTTTTTTTTTTTCAGTATCAATAGCAATGCTTTCAGCTCAACCCATGGGGCTGCTGCTAGACTTAGCTCTCCCAGGTGAACTGCATAAATGATGGAAGAGGACTTAAACACAGTGTGTGTGTGTGTGTGTTTGTGTGTGGGTGTGGGTGTGTGTGTGTGTGTGTGTGTGTGTGTGTGTGTGTGTGTGTGTGTGTGTGTGTGTGTGTGTGTGTCTGTAAAAGGGGTAATCCCATGGCTGTGTGTGTGTGTGTGTTTGTGTGTGTGTGTGTGTGGTCCGTGTGTGTGTGCGTGTGTGTGTCTGAAGCACCGTGTCAAGAGTATCACTTATCTGCTTGATCAACTTTAGCTGATTTGAAATGTAGACAAAGGAGAATTGGCATTCAGTTGTGCAATAGGATAATGAAAAGCGATTTCTTATTTGTCAGGCCAGCCTCATTCACACAAATGGATTTGATTGCACTGGGTATTCTAAAAGTACAGCCCCTAATTCCGATGAAAGATTGGTGATATTTAAGTTTGTTTGTTTCCAATTTACAGATGTAGGGCTGTGTATGAGCACAGTCTTATTAGACATTAAATGTGTCCAAATTATAAATGATACCTTTAATAACATCAACAATGTCTAAAGTTATCCAAAGTGATATTGTAACCCTTTTGTGACAGGATATAAAAGTGTATGGCTGACTGGTACCCACACCGTTTATTTCCAGTTTACAGATGCTAAACTATTTATGAACACATTCTTGATAAAATTGTGAATTGTGAATTGTACCTTTAAAGACTCCAAAAGCAAATATGTGATTTTTGTCACTACTGAGCTCCTCTTACAGTCACAAAACCTTGTGTTTTACACCAATGTCTTGAATTTAACACAATTACGTTTATAAGCCAAAGGATAGGAATCAACGATGATAACTTTTGAAGAGCCATGCTGACAAGTTAAACATGATTTCATATAGAGATGAAGCTTTTTTGCCCTAGTACTGGCCTATTTAACATTGACATGAAATCTGTTATATTAATAATAAAATACAACTTGCTGATAGGGCACATTTAATTCTTTGTTCAGGATCTATTTATGTCTGTTACAGTCTGTCACAGTATCTGGGGTTGGGAACCTGCAGCCCTCTAGTGCCCCTTATGCGGCCCTTTGCCTCGAGAAGAAGATTATATAACGGTAAACAATAATAATAAATATTTTATGAGTTTTATTTTTCTTTTACCATTGCAGGCTTAAAGTAAACCATTAAGTTGCTGGTAAAATGTAGCCTGTACAGGACCTAAAATGTTTTTATCTTTGCAAACATAAAGTGTGAGGCAGGATGCATCCTGGCAGCGCATATTTGAATCTCTGGCTCAGACTCGGTGATAGAGGACAAGTGCTAAAAGTTTGTGGGTTGTGTAGAACATGTGAACACATTCATAGAAGTCCAAAACCTCTCAGAGTTGGAAGACCCAAATTGGATAGAGTTGTCCTTCATGATTGATATAATAACATCTAAATTTACCTCCTGGAAAGGAGCGAACAGCTGCTGGAGTAACCAATATGCAGTCTGAGCGCAAGATGTAAGCTAGTCCTCCACTTTGGCTAAAAACTTTCTTAGTTAAGAGGAAAGCAGAACAGGCTTATCAGATATTGTCATTGGAATACAAAAAACATTCCTGCAGATTCAACAAGTTGCACTTCATAGATCGGGGCACACAGGTGTTGGAGTAGCCAGTAGGTTATGCGGTTTGAGCACAAGATGTAGTCCTCCGCTTTATCTCAAGATGTCTTCTTTCTTTCTCTTTCTATCTCTGAGAGAGTTCAGAAGACCAAATAATAGTCTTATCAAATATAGTCACAGAATACAAAAAAACATTTGAGAAGATTCGGTGTGTTCTTTCACACCCCTGGCTGTTCATACATCACTGTTAAACTTAACCTTGAGATGGAATTGGCTGATGTAACCGAAAGAAGGATAGATTCTTAGATAGATAAGCACAAAAGTGTGACCTTGTGCCAGAAACACACAAATTCAATGATCGATATCAAAATGGAGGATGTGACAGTTCAAACTTTAATTGTTTGAAAATGGTTTATGATCTCCCAGTGTTATTAATTCAAAGTTGATTATGATTTATTTACAAAAAATGGTTAAGTTACTTTCTATTTTATGGTGTGCTGATTTTAATTTCATTTGCACAAACGCAAACTGACACTGCAGAGCCTTGCTAAGCCATCCCATTTCAGCTTTAAAATCATTTTTTTCTCTTAAGTTTCATGTCATGTTGAAGAGCCTATGTCACCATGACACATTTCTATTATTCTATATTGCAGACTTGGGCTACCATATTTTAAGAGTTTAAGTAGCAAAATATTCAAAATAATAGAAAACTGAGTTGGTCTCCATACAACTATTGAAGGTTTTTTTTGTGGCCGAGACATTTATGACCGAAAAACATTTATGACCGAAAATGGTCCCTGACCTATCCCAATATCTGGATATAAGCCCTTTCTTTCTTCAGTTTCTCAATTCCAACCCCTTGCCTGGAGTCGAGTCACTCATTCACTTCTCATTTCTGAGAGCCAAACCAGCATGAAAATTGTACTCAAACTGAAGCAACACACTCCAACCAAATCTTCTCAGAAGTGCGAAAAATGTCATTTTTCCTGCCCTCTACAGTTTGGCATGCAGTTGCTTACTCAAATGCAGTAAACACAATAGCTGCAGCTGCTTACAAAAGAAAGTACACATTCCTAAAAAGATAGTAGCTATTAAGTTAGCTAAGTTAGCAACTTTGTTAGCTGCAATGTAATTATCCATTGCCAATTAACAGTGGTTTTGGGAAACACACTCCCACCTGATTGTGATTGGTTCCTGGATTTTGGGTGGTTTGGAATGGGTTGCAATGAGCTCGACATCAGATGGAACTGCAAAGCAAATCTGTTTATCTGTCTCTGGCTCTCCCACCGTGATTACAGACGTCACTTTGGATAGAAGTTTCTGCTAAAGAACCCAGTCACCATTACCACACTCACCTGCGGCTCCCTGCCGAGGCCTGCTCCTCCTCCCACTGCCACGATGGGCACGCCAGTCTGCGCCGAGACGAACTCAAGCATGGGGGCCAGCGGGGCACGGTTGGGTGGCGGCGGTCGCTCCTCTTCAAAAACCAGGCCCTGCAGTGGCGTGGTGGCCAGCAGGTCGCACAGCTGGAGCAGCAGGCTCCCGGGGCTGCTCTCGTTCACCGTCAGCCAAATTACGTTAGCCGAGCCCGAGGCCGTCACCACGCTGTCGCCCACCGTGCCGGCCCAGCCCCCTCCTCCGCTTCCGCCTACGCCCACGCCTCCGCGGCCCGAGCCCCCGCCTCCCCCGCTCACGCCGCCACGGACGCCCCTTCCGCTGCCGCTGCCGCTCGCGTCCGGGAGCAGGGAGGAACCCGAGTGCACCACAGCGATGTTGACGCCGCCGGACACGCCGCCCGAATCCCTCTCTCTCTCCCGGGGGCGCAACAGCAGGGGAGGTGAGGGGCGAGCGGGCCCCGTGCAGGCCAGAACGGCCAACAGGAAGGAGAGGGCGGGTCTTGAGGCCATGGAGATGGCAGATATGGTGGGCAGGAGTGGAGGTTTACACACAGGAAGACTACCTGGGGCGAGAGATAGCTAAGAGAGAGAAGGAGAGAGAGGGAACAAGAGAGAGGGAGAGGGACGAAAATATGGATGGAGAGACAGGGTAAATGGAGAGAGAAAGAGAAGAGAAGGAAAGACAAAAAAAGAGGGAAAGAGAGTGAGAGAGAATGTCAAGGAATAGGTAGAATGTGGATAGAGTGAGTGAGAAGAAAAGGAAAGAAGAGAGAGAATTAATGTGATAAAAAACTGTTGCATGCAAGATAATGGAATAAAACACCACCACAAGACACAGTAACAAATACATTAAACCAAGAGAGAGATCCAAGAAGTCCTAGGAGGATAGACAGAATAGAAGAAAAAGTAAACGACAAGAGCACCGCA